>JALLKD010000201.1:0-89083 GCA_023509735.1 Fusarium liriodendri | reverse complement strand
CCCCAGTCCCCCCCGTCTCCGCTCACTGCAGCTGCTGCCAATTCTCCGGACTCAAACTCTGCTGGGAGGACCCAAATGCTCACCAGGCAAAGATAGGCACCAGAGTCGGCCAATCCGTCCCCCCTTTGCTAGATAGATCCATCATCGTCGTTTTTGAGGACGGCCGACTCGGGACGACCGAGTCAGCACATAGGCACACCACGGGGCAGCCCTCGACTCTTCGCCTCCCTTGGCCGTCTTGCCGATCATCGATCCACAAACCGCAACGTTCCTCCGCGACCGCAGCTACCGACCAGATCGACGATAGACGTAGCCGAGAATCACCACGACCGAAGAGACTCTGGGTGTTGAGACGAGGACGCGAGACGAGCTTCATCGAAGCTTCCATTCCCCAGCAAAAGGTCGCCGTCTGCCTCTTACTTTGAAGAACGAATTCTCGCACTCGCCCTGTCCGCTCCTTCGACCGACCGACCGATCTGAACGACACGACGATGCCGCGCCATCGTGCTCGGCCCTCGATCTCTTCTCTCTAGCCTGCCTAACATGAGGATCGCTATTCGCGAGCAGCTCGCAGCCCTCGTCGTCTTTGCTGTCCTCGTCGGTCTCGCTGTTGTCTCTATCCCTACCTGGATCTATGTCAACCGCTTCGTCGTCGATGTTGAACGCGAGGGCTTGACACTTACGGCCTCGCTCAAGGCCTCGCGCATTTCCGCAGAGCTGAACCTCGTCCAGACTAGCTGCATCACCATCGCCTCTCGCATTCTCCTCCAGGATGCTCTCACTGACTTTTACGACACTGGCCGTCGGGACTGGGATGCCGCCAGGGAAGATCTCCAAAGTGCTCTCGCCGTCAGCGCATCGACGGGGTTGTTGCAGATAAGGTTGTACTCGAGGAATCAGACGGGTGCTTCACAAGGTGGTCTGCTCAATGTCACGTCTCCCGTGGTACCCGCGATCACCTTGCCTTACAGGGACTCGTCTGGCAATGAGGTCCTCCTTGGGGACGATGGTCCGGGCTATCCCCCGAGCCTCTACCCCAACATCACCTACATCGATCTCGGCCACCCAAATACCGTTAGGAACAATACCACAGCTGTTGCTGCAGAGGCCTTCCCGGACGTGCGCATCTACCGCGATGGGGGCGTGCTACTGGGTCCGCTCGTTCTCAATGAGACAACGTCTCTCCTGTCCGTATCGGTACCCATTCGAAGCAATAACGATACCTTCATACTCGGTTACATGACCGTCGTCGCACTGGCCAAGTCCCTCACCCTCATACAAGAGTCTCGCGAAGGGTTAGGGAAAACAGGCTCGGTCCTACTCATAGGACCTACCGATCGCTCAAATCGTTTCAATGCGTCGTACCCTGCGAGCAACACGACCTACCTCCCTGACCCAGAAGAGTTTGGCAATCTCATGGTCAAATTCATCCTACCCCCCAAGACGCCCGAGGGCTATAGCGACCGCCATAGTGTTTACCAGTTTGACAAGGAGTACGACAACAGAGCATTCCCTGTTGAGAAATACCCAGCCGCCTTTGACTCCTTTGCCAAGCGGTACGATTCCGTCAACAATGCCAGCGCCATGATCAGCACCCACAACGAACAGGGCGTCAAGGTCGCCGTTGGATTTGCGCGTACCCAGACCCCCCTGGTCAACTGGACTGTCATTGTCGAGAAGGCCAAGTGGGAAGCTTACAAGCCAATCGATACGCTACGAAACATTCTCCTCGGCACTGTGTTCGGAACAGTCGGCTTCATAGTCCTTCTAATCGTCCCATGCGCTCACCTCAGCGTCCTGCCGATCCGGAAGCTCAAGGCTGCCACTGAAAAATCAGTCAACCCCCCTGGGTACGAGGAGTCCTTCATTGACTCGGAATATGAGGATGACGAGGAGCTGCCAAGCTCGGGTGGAATATCTCAAAGATCAAAGAAGAGGGGTTTCTGGTCCAAGATGAAGCGGCGACTTCAGGGGAAGCGCACCAAGCCGAGCTCCAACCGAGACGTTGCCCGTCGGATGTTCAAGATTCCTGGCAAGGTGGACGACCGGAAACACTTTATTACTGATGAACTCACCGAACTGACACGGACATTCAACGATATGAGCGACGAGTTGGTGAAACAGTACCTCTCACTTGAAGTCAAGGTAGCTGAGCGGACGAGGGAGCTCGAAGAGAGCAAGAAGGCGGCCGAGGCTGCCAACGAGAGCAAGACGCTCTTCATCGCCAACATCTCGCACGAGCTCAAGACCCCTCTCAACGGAATTCTCGGCATGTGTGCCGTCTGCATGGAAGAGAACGACATTGTCAGGATTAAGCAATCCCTGAAGACCCTCTATAAGTCGGGCGACCTGCTGCTGCATCTTCTCGAAGATCTCCTGAGCTTCTCCAAGAATCAGATTGGCCAGCAACTCAGCCTCGAGCTGAGGGAGTTTAGCTTGGCCGAAATTCGGTCACAGATTCTCACCATCTTTGATAAGCAGGTGCGAGAAGGAAAGATCAACTTTTCGGTCGAGTTCCTCAGCTCCGATAATGTCGAGATCGGTACGAGCCCGGATCGAGCCGGCGGGGAGACCAAGTTGCCAGCACTGGGACCTCAAGGCACAGGTCGACTCAAGGATATGTGGCTCTGGGGTGACCAACACCGAATACTTCAGGTCATCATCAACTTGGTGAGCAACAGCTTGAAATTCACACCCCACAATGGCAGCGTCTCGGTACGCATCAAGTGTCTGGGAGAAGCTGAAGTCATTGCCGAGAACGAGAGCCGCACATCATCGCTCTCGAGGAACTCGCGAAACAACTCGCGAACTGGACGCACTCGTCACCGTGGAGCGGCCAGCCCGACGCATTCCAGCAGCTCTGGTCGAAAGGACTCAGGACAGCGATTCAACGGCACTGGAACGGCACTGTCCATCAACCCCATGGACCCCAAGGCGACTCCCCATGTTCAAGTCCGTGAACGGTCTCCCACGCCTCCACCGCCAGGAGCAAAGGCGTACATCTTCCAGTTTGAGGTTCAGGACACAGGCCCCGGTATTCCCGAGCACATGCAACAAAAGGTCTTTGAGCCGTTTGTTCAAGGAGATCTCGGTCTGAGCAAGAAGTTTGGCGGAACTGGCCTTGGATTGAGTATCTGCCATCAACTAGCTGGTCTCATGGGAGGATCGATAACATTACGGAGCACTATGGGCGTTGGCACAACATTCACGATGCAGATTCCCCTCAAATACGTCAAGAATAGGTAAGCTTCCTTAGGCAGATCTTGATGAGCATGACTAACTGTTGAATCTAGAACTCCCAGTACTGCCTCGAGCAGCGTGAAATCTCGACCAACAAGTGTTGATGCCACTGCCGACATGGAGCCACCGCGCAATATCAACCCTCCGAAGCCCGCAGCCGACACCAAGTCCGGCGTCCTGAATCCTCAACCCCGACTGGTCGGTCTAAGCCAACCGTACTTTGCTGCTGATCCTCCTGCTCCGAGGAGTACGACGCAAAAGATGGCTGAAATCGATCGAGCACTGGCCAATAAGAATGGCCAAGGAAAGCTGCGCGTCCTGGTCGCCGACGACAACTCGACCAACATTGAGGTTGTCAGCCGGATGCTCAAGCTTGAGGATGTCTACGACGTGACTATCGCCAAGGACGGTCAGGAAGCCTACGACCTGGTCAAGGCGACCATGGAGAGGAACGAGGCGTTTGATGTCATCTTTATGGACGTCCAGATGCCCAACCTCGACGGTCTACAGAGTACCCGTCTTATTCGCGAAATGGGATACACTTCCCCTATCGTTGCCTTGACGGCCTTCTCCGAGGAGAGCAACGTCAAGGAATGTATTGACTCTGGCATGGACGAGTTCCTCGCCAAGCCGATCCGAAGGCCGGCTCTCAAGCAAGTTCTCAAGAAGTTTGCGACAATTCCGGAGGAGCCAGAGAACGAGAAGCGCTCCCCTTCAGTCAAGCCGTCAACGCGGACAAACGGGAATGCAGTCCACCCACATACTGAGGGTCAGAATGGTACTCTCAAGGAAAAGGAGGGTTAAACTCGACCTCACACACATCATATACAAAAGTCTTTTACCAAAGAACAGTCATGAACAGGCTGCGACATGGCAGATGAGAGACCTGCCATACTACTACAACACGTACATGTCCCACATTAGAGGACCTCGCACTGCATATACAGCCGACCCCCTATCCCTTACCTATATCCCAAGACTTTTCGAGGGGGTCGCTTGACATGGACTGGGGGATCAGGCCAGCAACACAGCCTCTGCTTCCCCTTACTATTACAACAACTACTACTACCACCACCACCACCAACTTGCATATCCTACCTCCTCATTCCAAGCTACAACAAAAGTTTCAAGCGGGAGGAAACCTCGTCTTTGGCGTTTGGTCGTCTTGTGTTTCTTGATTTGTTATTCTCTTGCAGGAGGGCGCGGGACAGGCGATACAACAAAAAGCCCCTCGGGTGTCACGGATTCGGTTTATTCAAGTTATGCCATGTTCTTTCTTCTCCCTTCACATCGCGGGTCTTTTGGTCCTGTCTTCCAACCCTTACAACTCTTTACTACTACTTTGCTCTTTACTTCTCTTTCGCTTCTCTGGCCATTTGACACACACGCACACAACACGAACGATCCGACCCGCGCGTATAGGTATATATGTCTTGTTTTTTTTTTTCTGCGGCTGAGATACAGAGGCATGGTTGCCCTGAGGGGATGGGTAGAAGATGAAGAGTGGGGTTTAAGGGCGCAAACTTGAAAGAGAGATGGGGGAAAGCGATAAGAGAAGGGGGTGGAAAGGGAGCGTCTATATATATTCATGTAATTATATGTATGCGCATAATATTGAGATGAAGGATGAACAACTATTCAACGTTTGAATTTCTTGACTCTTGTTACCAACTTGGCTCCGTGATTTACTACACCTTTGATGAATGATGTCTTAGTCTGGGGATATCGAATATGAGCCTGACTCACTATTCACAGTACATCAAAATACCAACCACAACACAACTAAGAGGTCATCTAACTAAAGATCACGTCCATGTATAATTATAGAGGGGGAAGAGTATAAGAGGGAGTAAGGCCATAGATAGAATTTAACGTTCAGGGGATAACTTTGTCAGAGGTGTGTGTAGGTCTCCAACTTCAACCATTTTAGACTTGACCTCTTCTATCCTCTCAAAGGCTTAGGTTAGACCTTCAGAAGTACACATAAAGGATTACCAAAGGCAATATTAATCATGTCACAATTCAGTTGGAAGCATTGGAACTTGAAATGGAGTGAATTTTTAGAGTCCATCCACGTGTCAGAGCAAAGCATCAACCAGCCTGACCCCTTTACTCGACCCTGCCCATCAAGGGTCCCCGTCCCTGCCCGTTTCATTGACTTCGTCACTTTCATTTCATCCGCTCTCCCTCACCGTGGGGCGAATTTCCCAGACCAGAGAACTCCATCCTGTAGGAGTCTCCATGATAAACCCACCCACCAACACATCCATTCCATGCATAGCCATCCCGGGTCGTGAACCAAAAAAAAAAAAAAAAAAGAGATACAGACGGACGAATAGAAACGAGAAGAATAAACCGGTAAGAACACAGCTGAGAAGAGAGAAACAAAACAATAGCCACAGACAAAGTCAACAACACGGACGAAGGAGAATTAATAAAAGGAAGAAAACACGCCAGAGCAACCAAGAAAAAAGCACACATGTACCGCCGCGTGTTTGAAAGCGAGCCCCCTCCGAAAACGCCCCGTGTCGCGGAATCCCAGCCGCTCTCACCGACCAGAAGCCTGCCCAGGCGCCACGCCTTCATACATAGGAAATCAACATGTCCAAGGAAACAAAAACAAGTTCGGACGCAATCAGGGTCCGTGAACAGAGAAGCGGAGCGGGAAAATCGTGTACTGTTTGGCCTTGTCCGTGTTGTGTCGTGTCGGTTCGCAAGCGGACGACCGTTGTTGAGATTAAGACGGCGTTTGGTGTCGAAGTGTTGAATTGTCGAAAAAGAAAGCAATCAAATGCGAGTGTGGCCAAAAAGTCGTCCAGCTCAAGAGCTACAGCGCAACAGCCGTGTCGATGACAGAGTTGGCCTAAATCTCCATCCGGCCGGCGATATCTTCACTCATGAATCTCTCGTTGCTTCTGTCGAGCATGTCCATATCGTCAATGTCGTCGTCAAACTCGTCATCTGAATAGGCAACAAGATCGCCATCTTCCCCTCTGTTCCAGAATAGTCCGTCGTCCATGTCCTCATCGTCTTCCGTGTACGGCACCAGCTCAGCATCTCGGTCACCAAGCCAGTAGTTGGCACGCTTCTGCGCACCGGCTGATTCAAGCTCTTGTCGGTTGCTGTGATTCCTTGCCAGGTTCGTAGGCCGGAGTGTCGGGCTGTGGGATGAGATGACAGGTACTACGCGCACATAGAGGTATGCCACACGCTTCAGGGATCGGTTGAAAAAGAAGTAGTGCGCGGCCCAGATGGCGCTCTCATCCTCCTCAAATGGATCGGTGTCGGGGTGATAACTGAAGATTGTACACTCGTTAAGGTGCATTTCCTTGTCGATCAATGACCAGCATTGAGGTCCCCAGTTGGAACTTGTATCGCTACCGAGAGAGGAGCCGAGCGACTGGGGCTCAAAGTTTGGCCTCACATTTTGAAGAATCGAATCAAGGTTGACCATGACGCGGCGCAGGTTTCGCTCGCGCTTAAAGTCGTTGGGCCGGAGAACGTGGGAGAAATCGTAATGGGGATGACTGGCGTTTAGCGTCGCGATCAGGTACGCAAATGTCCGACGACTTGAAAGGTCGGATAGAGGACCGAAGGCGCTCGAGTGTGAAAACAGTTGCATGCTTGGTGAGGTGGCTAGCATCTGCGCACGCTCTGGTGGTGATAGGCTGGCGCCGAGCTTGAGGAGGGCTTCATGTTGCGAGTTGAGATCCTTATCGATATTCTTGTAGAGCTTCTTGTCGGAACCTGTTGACTTTGTCGTGTAAAGATCGCAACCGCCTGTAACGTTGCAGTCGGGTGTGTTGAAGTTGAGGGCGCCCGTCACCGCTTCGAAGTCTTGCACTGGTAGATACTGCAGTTCACATGTCAGCATGGGCATGGCACGGAAAAGAGTCGCGAATGTCGGGATCGGTTACCTTCATATTGATGGAGGAGGAGCTATTTGGCTCCGATGTCGCGATAGAGATGCCGTGGTGTCGCTTTGCGTTGCTATGCGATGATTGTCGTGATGCGAGAGCGCGGTCGGGGGTGAACCGATTGCGTCAGCGTGGAGTAGCGGGCCACGGGGCGGCAGGAGACAGATGTCGCTATGCGGAAGGCGCAGAGGTGGGGATGCAGTCGAAGTCGACGTCGGAATCGGAGTCGCAAAGTGTAGGATTGAAGTCGATCGGAAAATGCGACAAGGGCGACGATGGTATCGGTTGGTGTTTGGGGGAGGAAGGGATGGGAATGGCTTGGCTGGATGGAAGTCGGGGTAGCGTAGATAGATGATCGCCGGAGCCTGCTGCGGTTCGGAAGTATGAGGGAGGGGCGCGGTCGGTCGGCGTGGTATGGTAAAGAGACCCGTGAATCAAGACCGGAGATAAAGAGACCAACGGTTGGGTGGGGGTTAATGCTGTAAGGTCAATTCACCGGTAGTTGCGGCGATTGTAATGGTAATGTAGAGATAAGCGACCAAGATGGTGAAGCTGTCGGATGAGTACGTAAGTTTGTAAGCTGCAAGATGAATGGAATGCAACAAGAGGGAAGGAAAAGGAAGAGGGGCGGCAATGGCAATTGAAGTTGCGTGGATGAATGGGAATGACCGGCTGCGGGACTGATGGATTGGATGCTTTTGTCTGAGGTCAGCGGGTTCACGCAGGCAAGGCAGCTTGTGAACCAATATGGACGGCTTTGTGATCTGATGGTCGCGGCCACCCGGCCACGGGATCGCAGCAGCGGATGAGCCACGTTGGCACCCGCAGAAGCAACAGCTCCTGAAGCTTTGCCGGTCCCGGCCATTGACACCGACACCGACAGGAACCAAAGAGGGAATTCCGGGGACTGCGCCAACTTGTCCCGTCGGTATTCGGGTCAAGCAAGCCAAGCCGGCGGAGCCCTCCCCCTGTCAGCCCATCTCATGCCTCATCTCGTGGCTCTCATGAGACCAGGGGTCCCATCCAAAGAGCTCCAAATCCCTGATCTTGACCAATTGTCCAGCTCTGCTTCCAATCCAATCGATTTGCCCATGCGAACAGCTGGCAATCTGTAAGCTCAACAGAACACTTGTTCCCGCAATCGCTAAGTTTGGGGCACCACAAATAGGGGGGCTCCTTTGGCGCGACATGGCAGCGAATCGGGCACTGCTCTGAAACCACGGGCCGCTGTCGAGCGCCATTATGCTTCAGCTCCAGCATTCCAAGCGCACTAGATGGAGCTTTCAGTCATGGTCCAATGTCAGTTTGCAAGTAAGAAAGGTAAAAAATGAGGTCAATCGTTTCTCTTGATTCTGATTGCGAGGCGTCCCGACGGGTGATGCGATTGCGTTCGCGCTCGGGTTTGTCGAGCGCCCAAGGGACACCAACGTGTCAAACTGGGACATGCCGAGTGGCATACGACGTGTGAACTCGATGCATCCATTGAATGCCGTCACTCTGCGCCATCCGAGGATCTGCTGTCCTTGAGTCGACTGCGTAAGATCCCTCCGCAATGGGTCGACGTCAGATTGCCGTCCCTTGCGCTGTCAACCGCATCTGCCGCGCGGTGACGCCTTCGCCCTTGGGCCTCATCTCTTGATATGAAAGAAGGTGGTTTTCCACCGTCAAAGATCTACAAAACAAGACCGTATCGGCCTAGGACTCCCCAACACCGCCAGCGCCGGTTCCCACGATGCAAATAAACATGCGTGTCCTCTCTTCCCATTGAAGAGATGCTCAGCCGCCTGAGACTTCCTCCATCACATAAACCCCGCATCCTTGAGTGATTCCAATATTTCTTCTTCGACCTGTTGATCCAAAGTTAATTCGAGATCAACTAACGTGTTGTAGTTCTTCGTATGAGACCGTATTATAGGGAACATCGCTCGATCGGTCTGGGGATTCGTAACGCAAGTTAAGTCGAGTTGGAGCCAGGCAGCTATTAACGTCGTCGCCGAGGATGGTCTACATGATCTTTGTAACTTCGTCCTCGACCTTGTTGGCATTCGGCGTTAGCTGTCATCTGGCGATGTTTTTGCTGGGTGTATGTTGCTGGGCCATCACGAGACTTCACTAGTCGCCAAGCTGGATATCACCCTTGATTACTCACCTCCATGTCCTCAAGAGAGTCTTGCTGGCCGATGCAGCGGAGTACGTTCTTCTTGCTGCTCTCCTGCAGCTCGCCGGCGAGGAGGAGTTCGTCGAGGATGTAGTACGCCTTGGTGAAGGAGAAGATGATATCGAGCTCGCAAACGTTGCCGTAGTACTTGTCCATCTGCTCGACGTATCGGTGGATGATTTCGAGGGTGATCAACTCATTGTCCTCCGAGGAGCATCCAGCAATGAAGAAGAGCGAGGCATATCGGCGGTACACGATCTTGGTGTCTGTTGTTGTCAACATAGGCCGGCATCGAGATAGGAGCTAAGGGGGCTGACCCTTGTACTCGAGAAAGTTGCACATCCGCGTCCTACGGGCGAGCACGAGCTGGGACACATCCTTGACGATCTTGGCCTTGTCCTTGGGGGAGAGTGTTGTGAACCACTTGGCGAGGCGCTGGAGGCACTAGTCAGTGACGACATGTCTTGATGGGAGCTGGTAGACGGACCACTTTGCCCTGACGGGACAGGAGAATGAGGTATCTGGGTGGTTAACTCTAGGTCAGCGGCAGGGAACGGGCGAGCAGCTGTAGAGGAGCATACTGGATCGCCATCGTGATGTTAGTTTCACGCTGCCGAGCCTGCTTTCAATCGTGCAGGAGGGAGCGAGGGAGATGTTTGGGGAGATGCGAGTTGATGGAGATAATTCTGGCTTCAAGGTGGACACGGAAGCAATTTGGCGGGTTGGTGACGAGTCGGGCCTCAGGCGGGCAGCCCAGTCAGAGTGGCCCAGGCTCCAGCCACGCCAGTCAAGAAATAAACCAGGCATCAGAACGGCAGAGAGTATTAGCTAACTCATCTAAGATTTAGTAAAGAATTTTCTGTAATTATAATAAAATTCTTAGAAATATTTTATCATAATAGTAATCCTTTAGAGTTCTTTATCATCCTTCTTCCTTTTATTATTCATATTCGGAGAAGGGTAAGAAAATGTGTTTGTTGTACTGGTGTCTCTTTTTTTTCTCCTAAACTCAAGTGCCATGGAGCCAATGCGCCTGGCTGATCCTCGCTGCGAGTCAGTGGACAGCTTGGTGGCTTCAGTGGTTACTGTAAGTGACGGGCGGTCAATTAGCGGCCACTTACAGTAAGTCTACAGTTGACCCGTCCATCCAGCTTCCATCGATCCATCTGGTGTGGACGATCTCAGACAAGAACAGCCATGATTCAACGGCTCAAGACATGGATCAAGTCTTGCCTGGGCAAAACACTCCAAATCCCGCGTCAGTGATGGAGCCATTAATATCCGGATCGCGAGATTCCAAAGGTCATCATTCTATTGCCCATCCCCCTCCTCAAGCACGCGACTATGCGCTCCCTCTGATGTCAGTCGCGATGGAGGTCCTTGGCCATTCAGGAATCAACTTTCTCCCACCATCTCCCACCTCTTCATCACATCTCATCCTCGACCATCATTCGACTCCCCTGCAACCGTGACGAACGTATAACCACCACGCTTATCATACTGCGCACCGCTGTGATTCCAAAGCTCCTGTCTGCATCTGTGGCCAGGCAATATTACTAATCCCACCTCCGCTCTCCCCCACGTTTCCCTGGGGACTCAATGGTCTCGAAAAGCCCGCTTCCGAGCAATCGGAGGAGCTAGCAAGTTGCGTTGTCTAGCCCAGGGCGCGCCGAGTTGATAAAGACGGGACTATCTGGGCCTGCCGCTGGCGTTTCCGAGTTTAAGCCTTGAAGACGCCGACGCCGAAAAATTTCCTCGCATTCTTCAAACCTGGGCTCGGCCTTTCTCTACTTTAGCTGTTGATATTTCTTTCTTCTTTGATCCTTTGATACCTCTCTATTCTCTATTTTACTCTCTTATACCCATCATGACGAAACTCATTCTCTCTACGGCGTTTGTACTCCCCGATTCCTGTGAGGCGCTTTTGTGCTGACAAACCCCTCTTTAGCAATGTCATGTCGGCAGGCCCTTCGGTGATTCGCAAGCCCGGAAACAATAGATCCAACCTCGAACTCGTCAATTCCCTTCGCGACAACTTCGCTGAGGCTCGGCGCGATTATGCGATACATGCTCCTGGCACCAACGGCTTCACGAACGGTGATGCGACCAACGGCAAGGCGACGGCCATCGAGCTCTGGACGGAGCGACAGGGCAGTGCGCTATACGTTCCCCGCATCAATTGGCAAGCCGCCGGGTTGCGGGAGGAGTCGAGTCAGTATGAGATCACAGTGAAATTGTTCCTCTTGCCCGGGACGCCCGTCACTGAGCGGGAGCAATACGCCAAAGAGGCCTTGGACTTGGTCCGGAGGGAGCTCGGTATTCAGACCATCGATCTGCTAATAGTTTCCTTCCCCGGCATGTCGTTCGAGGGCAATTGCGAGTGGGAAGCGGACAAGGCCAACGCCAACCAGGGTAATCTGGAGGAGGAGCTTGCGACTTGGAAGGTATTCGAGGGTTTGCACAAACAGGGTCTTGTCAAGCGACTGGCTGTGTCCGAGTTCGGCAGTGAAAAGCTAGGCGCCTTCATCAAGCGCACCACCATTCGGCCCGTCATTGACCAGATCAACCTGCGCAACTGCTGCGACGTGCCTCCGCCGCTCAAGAAGCTGGCCGAGGAGGAGGGAGTCGAGTTGCATGTCCATACTGACTGCACTGATATTCTGCCCCACGGAACTCTGCGCGAGCTCCTCAGCCACGGCCCCCGAGGCGCTGGCCTGCTCGCCGATCCCGCCCACAACGGAACCGGGCTGGCAGGGGAGATTGTTCCTGAATGGGTTGTGCGTTACACAGCATTTGTTCAGGATCGAGGCGTCATCGAGAACAAGGGCTATTTTGCCGGAGCGGAACTGGTGGAGCCATAGTTCCGCAACTCCGCAACGGTTGAGGAGTGGGATGGTGATATCAGGGAAGAGGTGTTTCCGAGCATATCTGACAGCTCAATATCGAGCTGTGGATGGATTTCGCCCTTTGGTTTTTGCAAAACAGCGAGCATCAGACACACGGAGTTTAGACACTGTGACAGGGAAATTGGCCGAGACGGCTTTTCTGTTTTTCTTTGGTTATCCCAGCATGCTTCTTTTGCGACCTCTCATCCTCACATCTTCCAGCTTCTTGAGTACGATCTTGGCCTGCTTGAAGGTTTGGCCATATGCATCGAGCAGCTCTGAGAAGATGCACTCAGCACGGGGGTGCGTACTACCAAATGCCCTCTCTAACACGTAGAGATCTACCGCTCGGTCTTCATCTGATACACTCCCACTTGCAAGACCGAGGTCGATAATGACTAGCTCACCATCGAGGGGACTTTGGTTCTCTGGGTCGGTAGGGGGCGCCAACATCATGTTACTGGTGGTCAAGTCCCCGTGGACGATTCCAACCTTGTGCATATTGCCAATAGCAGTGCCGATGCGTCGCATCAGGCTCTTCAACTCGGCGTCATCCTCGATGCCCTCTGTGCGGGTTCCAAGGCGCTCGTTGATGCTCTTGCGAACGGGCCCACCATGTATCCATTCCAACATCAACCACCCAGCAGCCTCATCAACAGCGTAGACGGCTGGCACGCGGACGCCATCGCGACGACACTTTGCGAGGATGCGGGCCTCTGACAGGATTCGGTGTCGCGTGAGGCGCTGATCGAGAGTCGGGTGCCGCCAGGGCTTGGGAGGGCGGTACTTGAGGGCGCAAGGGATGTCGGGTAGCAGGTAGGTGCTCTTGTAGAGGCGGCCCTCGGCGCCTTGTGTGATGAGGGTTGGCGGGGTCGACGCGGGGTATTCGAGGATCTTGGGGAGGGGAAATTGATGCGCCTGCTGCGCCGCGGGGTCGGTGGCCGGCGCCATCGCTGTAGCCGTCATAGCTGCTGGAGTCCGCTGAGCTGAGCTGAATGTTGATGATAGAATAAAAGTCAAGGATTAGATCAGTCAGTGGGGAAAGATCTAGCGATTATGACAAGCTGCAAGACGAGCGCAGATACGGGGCAGTCATGAAGTCAGTTGAAGACGCAGATAAAAAAGGTTGATTGGCACTGGCACCATGCATCGGACGGAAACGCGCAGTCAGCAGCGGGCCGATGAAGGGACGGCAACGGCTAGGAACATCCATTTTTTGGCGGGCACGAGAGAGAAACGTGACTGGCGGGTTCTTTGCACTAACAACCAGCCCGTGGTCAAATCACGTTTATTTCTACCAAGCTTGACGCCATCGACGTTTGACTGCCCCTCCAAGTTTTGACAGCACATGGGATTTTTCATGTCTAGATATCTCTTTTCTCATTCATGTAATAACAACCCCAAATTCACTCAACATCCTTCGAAACCCTAGGATTGATCCACTGCGCCTCCCCAAACCCTAAGTCCAGGCCGAGGCGCATTTACAAGTCCCCTGGATAGCCGAGACACTACTGGAATAGGCCTGGTAAATAGTGCCGCTGGAAGAATCCCTCACGACCAACCGATGCCGGAATCAACTGCACAAGTCCACCCGGGACGCTGCCAATGCAATCGAGAACCCGCTAGACGGTTCGGCATCGCAGCATTAGCGCTGTGGGAGGGGGCGACTCCAGGGGCAAACAGCTTACGGCGCATCCTCTTTAACCACCACCACCACCCTTTTGCGTAATACAGCCAGCCTTTGTAGGGGCACGTACGAGAAACACCAACAGTCAGCATCACCATATCCTGACCGTTTCTTCTCGGGATCTCGTATGCCCGGCACTCCCGCTCGCCACAACGGCCCTCTGCCGCGTCCCGAGGCGAATGGCTGAGGGAGCCGTCAAGCTAAAATCAGTCACACACAACGCCATCCGCGCATCCCACATCCACCTGCCATGTGATGGGTTTCCCTGCCCTGGGTCGTAATGGATCTTTTAGCTGCAGCTACAGGGGCCCTTCTCCATTCCCAGCCATCCGCGCAAGTGGCCGAACCCGGCCGCTCCAGAACAAATCTGGCAGTTCGGCCTGTCCTGGACAGTATGTACGGCGCTGTTTGAAGCCCCGGAGGCTAGAGTAGAGCGCACACACAAACTGCTTTCGCGCTTGTGCTGCCCCCCGTCGTCATTCAACTCACTCCCCCTCTATCTGCCCCAGCCCAGTTATCTTGTGCGCCGTCGATCCAGCCTCTCTCTCCTCTCCCTTTTCCCTCCCCTCAAAGAGAGAGACACCCCAAGGACCATGCGCGATAGCCTCACCCAACACCCTGACTTGCCATCCAGACGCTTCGCGCTCAACCATGGCAGAGTCCGACCTGCTCCAGTGGACCACCGTCCTCATTCTGACCGCTCTTTTACTTGCCGCCATCGTCCTCGCCCAGATCGTCTCCGTTTATACAGCCTACCAAGTGGCGCCCCAGGAGATCGCAACCTTTGTTGACACGGCCGATTTTTCCTCACAGGAGAATGAGTCGTATGATCGCGACGTCTCCAAAGTGCAGCGTCTGGATGAGAAGCTACGTTTGACTCAACTCCTAAGGGAGATACAGAGGACGTGCGACGATTTGCGCGAGGACCTCAATGGCATGTTGCTCGAGGAGGACGCCACCCAGATGAGGACCGTCGCCAGATTGCTTTGGGCGTCGAAGCGATCGAGGCTGGAGGGTCGTGTCCGGAGGCTTGATATGTTGCGCATGCGCTTTCTTGTCGTGTATATGGGTGTCGTCGCATTCAACACAAACACTACCAGCCATACTGAGAAACCACAACCCCCATCTGCGCCCAGGGACCTCGAGAAGTCACCCGTCTTCAAGACACCACCTCGTCCAGCTCTTCCCAAAGGCCTGATGGAGGGAATCATCAACCGTCCCCCCCTCCGCAGTCTGACCACGCAGGCACTCGTCGGCCACCAGGAGCACACTTCCAAACCCCATCGCAAAGGATGGGCAGGTGTTGTCGAGGAGCTTCAGACATCTCCCAGGATGCAGCAGCGCCACGCCTCGATCGAGCGCGCAATGTCAAGGTCCTACTCAAAGTCACCATGATCTACTCTCATCGGGTTGGTCATCAAAGACTTCCCCTGGTTTTCCTTACGTATTGGCACACGGTTACAGCGACACGACATAAACTTTCTCACAGGTTGCCCATTGTATGCGACGGACGGAGCGCGGGCATGGCACGGCGTTTTCTGGTGCGGCCACCTTGGCCACCAAACATTTTTTCACGATACAGCATGATCCGATACAGTACAGTACAGCACAGCATCGGCATTCTAGATCTTTAACAGGCATGGAGGGGCGCGGTTTATGAGCGATGATTAATGATGCGTTGGTCTGGCAAAGGTTGGAGGGCATTGAGGAGTTTGGTTCGTTTTCACTTCACTTCGCATAGATGGGATGATACCCCCTTTTTCTTTTCCGAGGCCTTATGTCTTGGTGCATCTTGTTTTGTGTCTTTTTTTTTTTTTTTTGCTATTGACGTTGATAGCATGCCCCTATCATGTTTCGTTGCCGTTCTTGGGAGATATGGAGGATACAGCAGCCCCCCCATCAATGACCAGAGACAGGTTCGGGGCCAGTACCATTTCTTTCTCCGACTATAACGTTGTTAGTCTTAGCTTTAGACGGATCTGATTTATGAGTTTTGACTTGCCATCGAGAGCCACCAAGAAACGGCTCACACAGTTGTAGCAAGCCACCTGGGTTTCGGGTTAGCTCAGACTCAAATTTACTACGCTGGGCTTTTATCTTACCGTTGCTGTGATCTCGACAATCTCCTGCTCATTAAAGAACTTCTTCAAGTGGTCAAATGTCTCGTCCTTGACGTGAACATTCCTCGTCATCTCATCCGTGTAGAGCAACACGGCCCACTGCTTCTCCGACAACTCAGCTGGACGCTCACCGAGCGTTTCCTGCTTGATAGCCTCGAGTCCTGCCTCAGAGACGCCGCCCTTGACGGCCAGCGGGGCGTGGTGCTTCCACTCATACCAGGCCTTGTTGCAGACGGCAACGCGCGAGATGGCGAGCTCACGGAGGTCGTCACTCAGCGAGGTTTGTGTGCGGACAGCGCCAAGGAAAGAGTTCCATCCGTCTGCCACGGGAGGAGAGTGAAGGAGCGCAAGATCAAGAGACTGGAGAGGACGAGGGTTCCGTCGCTCCTCGATGCGCTTCACAATGGCGGCTTCTTCGTCGCTCTTGGTCGGGACGGGGGTGGGTACGTAAGGGATTCTCATGATGCCGGTTTGGTGTAAGCTGTCTGTGTGTTTCAATTGAGGACAGTGTATGCGCAAGCGGTGCTATATATGAATAGTCAAGCAAGGAGTTTTAGTAAAGAATATATAAAATGAGAGATAAACCCGACAGATGTCGAGACCCGAAAGCCGCTCCTTGGTTATATGTTCTCCCGGATGCGCGGGGTCGGTTTAGAATCGTAACTCCCGTCTCCACTTCCCGAAAAGCGGCGCCGAAAGGCGGAGGTTTAACACGGCATCTGGTCGGTTGCCAGGATGAGATTGGAAAATGCATTTAAAGATGGGTTGAATAGACTGTTGCGGGTAGAGCTAGGTTAGCTTTAATTATGACTAGTCTACAGCGAATTGGAGTTTAGGACTTCCGAGTGGAAGATGGGCATTCACTCCCTAGCCCAACATCCTCAAGGTGTTACTCAAAGGTCCATCTTCTGCATCATAGGGAAACGAGCATTTGTCATTACATGCATTTTTCATCGAATTTGAGGCGCAATAAAAGTTGGCCTTCAAATGTGCTAAGCTTTTTGAAACCGCGTGCGTTTGTTGCTGAGAGCGCTGAGGCAACAATATTTCCACTGCTATATCCCGAGTCTCGAGATTCTTTGTTGCTCCGTCAACTCTCCCCCCAACATCCACACCCAATTTCACCAACCGTTCAGTTCAGCATTGAAGCGTCAAGATCCAACCAAGCATTTGCATTTCGCAAAACTCGAGAAGCGACACATTAAACCTGAGCGAGCCATTTGACTCCAGATATTCCCCTCTCACAACAGCAGCTGCGCGGGCGCGCTCCAATCCCTCCTGTCAGATCAATCCAGTTCATCCGAGCTTGGATCGCAGCGCAGGGACGCGTTGCGCACCGTCACGTGACAGGGAGCTCCCAACCTGGATCATTAACGCGACCTCACTTTTTTCGCGTCGTCACGACCTCCTTCAAGCTCCTCCTCCTCCCCGTTCGCTCTTCCGTCACTCTCGCTCGTGCGCTCATCAGCAACGATGGCCGAGATCAAGATTGACAGCAAGGTCTTCCAGGAGCGCATCTCACACTTTGTGACTGCCTGGAAGAATGACCTCCGAAGCAAGGATGGCCTGTTCGGCGGCGCCCAGTCCATGGTCGTGATGATGGGCAAGGTCGAGGAGATTCCCGAGTTCCACAAGAACAATGCGATTCACGTATGCGATTCCGATAATCCTCGACTCGAAGCGAAAGATGGAAATGCTGACGACTTTCGCAGTTCTGGCTTCTAGGCTACGAATTCCCGACCACGCTGATGCTGTTCACCCTGGACACGCTGTACATTCTCACAACAGCCAAGAAAGGTACTGTTGCCTATGCGCTCGTTGCGCGATTTATCAGGAGCTGACTGTTGCCTAGCGAAGCATCTCGAACAGCTCAAGGGCGGCCGATTCCCCATCGAAGTACTCGTGCGAGGCAAGGACGCTGCGGAGAACGAGAAGCTCTTCATCAAGGTTACCAACAAGATCAAGGAAGCAGGAGTAAGCGAATCAATCCCCATCGTCTCGAGCCCATCTTAACATGTTGCGATTTCAGAACAAGGTTGGCACCATCTCCAGGGACACCTCCCGAGGCCCCTTTGTCGAAGAGTGGAAGAAGCTCTTTGCGGATCAATGCAAGGATGTCACCCAGGTCGATGTGTCAGCGGCGCTCTCGACTCACGCCTTTGCTGTCAAGGACGAGAGCGAGCTCCGAGCGATGCGAACCGCTTCCAAGGCCTGCGTGGCCCTGATGACCCCCTACTTCCTCGATGAAATGTCCAACATCCTCGACGCTGAGAAGAAGGTCAAGCATTCAGCGCTTGCCGAAAAGGTCGACAAGAAGCTCGACGACAACAAGTTCTGGCAGACAGTGCAACTTCCGAGCAAGGCGAAGCTCCCCACCGACCTTGACCCGACCCAGCTGGACTGGATCCTGGGACCTTCGATCCAGAGCGGCGGCAAGTACGATCTCCGATTTGCAGGCGAGCCCAACGACGAGAACCTCCATGCCGGTATCATCATTGCTGCCATGGGTCTCCGATACAAGTCGTACTGTTCAACGATCGCACGAACCTACCTAGTCGATCCCAACAAGTCCCAGGAGAGCAGCTACAAGCTCCTTACCCTCATTCACAACACCATCATCAAGGAGATCCGAGATGGTATGACGGCGAAGGATGTGTACGCCAAGGCTCTGAGCATCATCCGAAGCAAGAAGCCTGACATGGAGAAGCATTTCCTCAAGAATGTCGGCTGGGGTATTGGACTCGAGAACAAGGACCCAACTCTTGTGCTCAACGCCAAGAACCAGAGGACTCTGAAGGACGGCATGACTTTGATCATCAACACCGGATTCCAGGACATCGAGAACCCCCAGCCTCAGGACAAGCACAGCAAGGTCTATGCCCTGGTTCTTACCGACACCATCCGAGTCACATCCGCAGAGCCCGTTGTGTTCACAGCCGAGGCGCCCACTAGCGCTGACGCAAACTCGTTCTTCTTCAAGGACGATGAGGAGGCTGAGCCTGCGCCGAAGAAGGAGAAGAAGGATTCTCGTGTTGGTGCCGTTGCTACTAAGAACATCACAAACACAAGACTTCGCTCCGAGCGTACAACTCAAGTCGCCAACGACGATCTTGAAAAGAAGCGACGTGAGCATCAAAAGGAGCTCGCGGCCAAGAAGCAAAAGGAAGGCCTGGCGAGATTCTCAGAATCCACTAGCGGCCAGAACGGCGGCGAGGTCAAGAAGTTCAAGCGATTCGAATCTTACAAGAGAGATAACCAGTTTCCCACCAAGATCAAGAATCAGGAGATCATTGTTGACGTCAAGAACAACACCGTCGTCCTTCCTATCATGGGACGCCCTGTTCCGTTCCACATCAACACTATCAAGAACGCTAGCAAGAGCGATGAGAATGACTTCTCTTTCCTGCGAATCAACTTCCTGTCTCCTGGTCAGGGTGTGGGAAGAAAAGATGACCAGCCATTCGAAGATGCCACAGCACACTTTGTGCGAAGCTTGACCTTCCGATCGTCTGATGGAGAGAGATACAATGAGATAGCGAATCAGATTTCCAACATGAAGCGTGATGCGGTCAAGAAGGAGCAGGAGAAGAAGGACATGGAGGATGTCGTTGAGCAGGACAAGCTGGTCGAGATCCGAAGTAAGTTGATGTCTTTACTGTGGGTGACTTGATGCTAACAGACACCAGATCGCCGACCGGCTGTATTGGACAATGTCTACATTCGACCTGCCATGGAGGGCAAGCGAGTGCCCGGAAAGGTTGAGATTCACCAGAACGGTATTCGATACATCTCACCCCTGAACGCACAGCATAGAGTGGATGTGTTGTTCTCCAACGTCAAGCATCTTTTCTTTCAGCCTTGCCAACACGAGCTGATTGTCATCATCCACATTCACCTCAAGGACCCCATCATTGTGGGCAACAAGAAGAAGACCAAGGATGTGCAATTCTACCGAGAGGCGACAGACATCCAGTTCGATGAGACGGGTAACCGCAAGCGCAAGTACCGGTACGGTGATGAAGATGAGTTTGAGGCAGAGCAGGAGGAGCGACGCCGGAGAGCCGACCTCGACCGACTCTTCCAGGGTTTCGCCCAGAAGATTGCCGAGGCTGGTCGCAACGAGGGTATCGAAGTGGATATGCCCATCCGCGACCTTGGATTCCACGGTGTGCCGTTCCGCAGCAACGTCTTTGTCCAGCCTACCACAGACTGCCTTATCCAGGTTGTCGAGCCTCCTTTCATGGTAATCACTATTGAAGAGGTTGAAATCGCGCACTTGGAACGTGTTCAGTTCGGCCTGAAGAACTTTGATATGGTCTTTGTCTTCAAGGACTTTACACGAGCACCATACCACGTCAACACCATCCCTGTTGAGTTCCTCGACCAGGTCAAGGACTACCTGGATTCTTCCGACATTGCCTACACGGAAGGACCTCTCAACCTGAACTGGCCTACCATCATGAAGACAGTCACAGCAGACACTCACCAGTTCTTCGTTGATGGAGGTTGGTCCTTCCTGCAGGCCGACTCGGATGATAGTGGCAACGAGGACATGTCGGAAGAGGAGTCGGCGTTTGAGATTGATGACGATGAGCTCGACGAGGCGTCCGAATCTAGTGAGGAGGACTCTGACTTTGGCAGCAACGCCAGCGATGATGATGACGACGACGATGCTGAACTCGACAGCGACGAGGAGGGTGAGGACTGGGATGAGCTGGAGCGCAAGGCGAAGAAGCGAGACCGTGAGAGTGCCATGGAGGATGAGGACCGTGGCAGCAAGCCCAAGAAGCGCAAGCGCTAAAGGGGTAACTGGACTAACGCCTTGCTTCCCCCGAGGCGGAGGGTGATTTTGGCGTGAATGGGAAGACGACGGGCGGGACTGGTTTACTTGGTTTTTTGGCTTGGTTTCTTCGATTGTACTAAAAAAAATACTTGCCTCCTTTTAGTTTCTTTGTATGGCTGTCAGGCACTATGCCCCCAGGGGGAGACAAAGGGGATATTCAACAGAGGAGGGGCAAGTGTCTGTCGAGCCCGGACGTACTTGGACGCTTCTTCCACGAGGCTTTTCATATCATATCAAGTTTTGGAATGATCAGGATCAGAATAGGGCAGTTGTACCAGATAAGATAATTCACGATTTCAGCATAATGTATGATTAGTCTCTTCCTATGCTCACCAAAATTAAGATAAGGGATTAACATATTCTTGTGGGTTTATAGAGGCTTGGATGATATTCTAATAGTTGGGATACTCTGATAGATCTCGCGCAAGCAAGGAGATGGTTTCTGACTACATACCCTAGATGTTTTTCGTATTCATGTAAGTGATACCAATAGGCGCCTCCCTGGACGCCATGTCGCTCTGGTTACCAAATTTGTCCGCCTGAGAGCTCCGCATATTAGAAGGATCTCCCAAGATTTGCTCAAGTCAAGAGTTTGGGCGCATTCGATTACATCGACACTTCCGAGACTCACATGCAAGAAGCGAGTTCAATGGCTGGGATAAACACACGTGATATGGTGATCATCCAAGACAGCGCTGTAAAAGGCAATGATGCAAAACTTTACCATCCAAACAAGCAACAGCAAAAAAGTGTTTGGTTTCGCTGATCAAAAGCCAACGTGAAACTCGAGCTAGAGAACTAGCGAGTGCCGATAGGGCATGATCGTCTTGACGGCAGACGGCGCGAGCTGCGTGGTTCTGCTGGATCCTTTCTCCACAGAGATCTACTAGGGGCGGGAATGCCGATGTCAAGCTGTACAATGACGGTCTCTTTTACTCTTCAGCCCAAAGGTAAAGATTTGCTCGACGGGCCGTTCTGAACTCAGCAAGACGGGAAACGTGCCGCATAAGCGCTCGATGGCTGGGCGATTCCGTGTGTTCCGTCTACTGTACGAGTTGCATGCTCCGGCGTGAAAGGGCTTGGCCTCCGCCACAATAGCCGGTACGGGCTGACCTATCAAGACGCAGCTTCCATAGCGAGAAATCTTGAAGTTGTTGGAGCATGGGAGACCTTGGATGACAAGCTATCGTATTCTTCCAACCGCCCGTTTGGTCAGCAACACACTGCCTTAGGTAGTCTACCCCTCAACCAAGCCATTGGCAGAGTTTGAGAAACATTGGTCACGACAATGCATCACCTGAATAGCCAATCACGGTATGGTACAGGTTCGACATGTCTACTCGACCTTCTTGAATAGGGCACGTCGATTCGGTGACCAAGGTCTTGACCGCTTATGCAGCCAAGAGTGGGTTTCAGACATGTTCAGCCAGCCGAGGTCAACAGCGGATAATTGCCAAAAAGCCGAATACGTAGCTGGACAGGTATTGTGTTTTTGGTCAGTAGCTCTGGATAAACTCGTCGTTGTTACCTTTGCATACTTCTTGTAGATCTGTTTTTTGTGGGCTCTGAAGATCAAGGTTGATCAGGGGTCGGAATCAAGGAGATGAGAGACGAAATTGGGAGGTAGCCAACGCCCAAACTGCCGGAGATAAGTGGAATCATGGCCCTAGCGGCGGGAAAACTTAAAGATTTTGCAATATTCTCCAGAATATTAGGGGAAGACTGATGTAATATGGGTGAATTCATGCCCGATTATTTCGATAGTCGTGAACGGGGGCCTTGGGCAGAGGACAGGCTGATGTAACTCACGTGATGCCGAGAAGTACCAAGAGTGGTTTACTCAACTGCATCCACTCCATCGGCGACACCGCCGTCCACTGGAACTGCCTTCCTGACCAGATTCTGAAAACGCCATGGCCGATTTGCCGTCTGAACAGGCCAGTGTCGCCGATACATCACATCCAAGACCTTGGGACCCAGTGGCTGTCTGGGGGTTTCGCCCGCTGGCAGGACGCGGGCTTCTTTGCCGGCCACTAACGCGTTCGCCTGCGAGACACCTACTGCACGGTCCGGCCTTGTCGTCATGTGTCCAGGGGTCCGGCGGGAAATGATCATCATCTGGTCCGGGAGGGGACGACCTGAAAGAAAAATGGGGTTGGTCCGTTCGGGGGTTTTCCCAGACTGTTGGGGAACCACTTGGCCGGTCCTCATTGTCGACCATGGCTGACTGAATATCTGCATGTCTGAGTCCACAGGCCAGCACCAGCAGATGAAGAGCAGCAAAGAGGAGTCAAACTCAAAGATGTGTGCCGCCGAGGCCTTGTGATGCTGACGACCATGACGGTATAAATATCGCACAGCAACCCACTCGGACAAGGCGGCAATTCAAACATCTGTTGCCTCGGGCGTGGGTTGGATGACGTTGGACAAACTGTTGTCGCCGCCGTTTGTTTGCTGACCGTTACGACACACATTGAATCCTCAGCTTCTTTCGAGAGGCGCAGAGAATCTCGCACCGTTTCTGGCCCAACAAATCAGTCGCCAAGCAGACAGACGCCCCTCCGGGCTGACGACACCGGTCTTGTCGCCCAGGCTCCACGGCGAGTTGCATCCGAGAGCGGCTCCATTCAGGGCCGACCGAGCCTCAATCAGCCACTTACACCAGGTCCTACCCCAGACGCGACCTTAGCCTTACAGCGCGAGCAGCGAGAAGCTCGCGCTTTGGATCCGGAAGAGGGAGCGTGGAATTCTCCAACGCCGGCCTTTTGGTGTAAATTGCAGGAGTCAACGGACTACTCTACTGTAGATTTTAGTCTGGCGGACGCCTCGTCGATCTTCAGCTCTGTCAGGATTCGGACTTGACTTGGCCGTCTGCAGTCAAGGATACTTTTAGTAGGGATCAGGGCGTTTATCACGGCCAAACTACGTGGATACCAGCTTGGCGCAAAGTGAGTTCAAGTTTCTTGTTCTTGGGGTTTTGGACTTTTCACTGAGGTGTTCTGGAACCACTCCACCCCCTGTCCTACACCACGCTGCACCCCTACACCCTTCCTACCCTTGCTCTGGTCCCAGTGCTTTCTGGACTTTTCTGGGGCGCGGAGCCACGCAAACGACGGCGTCGTCGAGAGACTCTCTCTTGGCTGGTGTGCCGAACAGCGAGAGCCAAGCCTCACTGACTGGCTCATCTGCTCGTCACCTCGACTCGCCATTCCTCGTCGCTGCGACACAGACTTGTCGAGTTCCGAAGATCCGATCAAGCGCCTCGCCAAGCGGCTCCGTGGCCTGCTGATCGGATGCAACTCATCGTCCCAATATAACCCTGTCGTCCTGGCCCTGGGCCCCATTGCATCCCATCGTCAAATCTCCTCCCCCAGCAAGTTCAGTTCAACTCAACTCGACTGTATCCTCCCTATCCCCTGGCGTCGGATTTTAATTTCACACAAATCTTGACGCCTCTTCCTAGTGAAATCAAACCAAATCCCCTTTTCTTCTTTTCTTCGTCGAGTGACCGATATCTTTCTTTCTTTTCTCTCTTGTCTTTTCTATTGTCATCTCGACTCTCCCGATCGATTCCGCGGACTGTTCATTGAGCCCTGCCGCTCACTGACTGATACGAAAACGGCATCGTGCTTACACAACTCACTTCCATTCTGTACTTGCCCGATTCGGCAGGGTCGAGAGTGCCTCGTCAAGCTGAGCGGCTTCTCGACTCCTCTTTTGCCCTGGATTCTTCCAAACAAATATCTACTTGCAGCAATTCGATGATTACAGAGTCTAAATCTGTCCCTCAGATCGAAATCATGGCCGCCTCTCCTACTACTACTACAAACACCAAGCCTCGACGGGAGCCCCGAGACACAGGGTTCCCCGAGCCTTTCAACGATGGTGAGTCTAGAGTCCCGAGATGCAGTACACAGTGGCCATGCTAACCATTCTTCAGTCCGAAACACTACTCTACCTCATCCCGATGCAGACCTTTCACCAAACGCATGTATCAGTCAAGAAGACATCGATCCTGACCGGGCACTCACTCGAACTCGTCGGTCCTTTTTGAGGAAGAAGAAGCGGACTCTTAACCACGGACGCATCACACCTACGTCCGAAGCTCTCTACAGCGTCCTATCCCTTGTTAGCACCGACACTGGAGACAACGCCAGCATTAAGCAAGCCAACCCATCCATGACCAGCATCCGACCATCAATGTCCAGCATTCGCCCATCCATGTCCAGCATCCGACTTTCAAAGGACGAAACCGAGAGTCTCGCATCAAGGAACACGAGGAGGGACGACGAAACGCCACCAACATCTCCCGATGTGCCCTCATATCGATCTAAGAAGGGATTCATGAGGAAGTGGCGAAAGAATTAGAAGTGACTTTGTGAAGCCTTGGACACCCAAGGCAAATCTGGACACGATGACGACTGTTGTTACGACGTATACGGCCAAACCTGATGATCGAGGATGGCAACATCACTCAGATGGACTGCTTTAATTACTTCTCTTTGTGGATAGCGTGGCGTTTGATGGGCACAAGGGCACTGGCATGGGTATGGACATGTACGGGCATGGCATGGATTGGATTCAGGATTTATCGGTGTTGCCGAGGACAAGGGGCCAAAAGTTTGAGATTACGGTCCCCTCTGGTAGGGAGAGACGGGAATGTCACTTGTCCGGCCATTCAGCGAGGGAGCAATCAAACATTGATTGGGACATTCGTTAAAGAATTAATAACTAGCATCATCGCTATTCTCATGATCTTGATCATTATTTATGGTGTTTCCACGATGCAGGTGATCCTCTTCCTATATCCTCCCCATATCATTCGCAGCTAGCTATGCGCACTCGTCATGTTGACGGCGAATTGCGAGCTGAAAGACGGCATCTTGGTCCTCCTTTATAGATATTCCACGCACAATGGCAGTGTAGGTCTACCTCTAGCTTCCGCGGTAAGAAGTGTAGCTATATGGGCTCAACAAGAGTGGCACATGGTAGTGCTGCCCCTCCTCGACACGAAAGGTGATGGTCACCTCTGGGAAAAAGGTCTTGTCCTCGCCAAAGTAGGAGGCCGTGTCGAAGCGCAGTGTCCAGCGTGTGGGTCCTTGACCTCTGCGCTCGTCGAGCACATCGAGGAGTGTATAGACGGGGACCTCGCCAGCAGAGTCGGCGGAGCTGTAGGGCAGCCAGACGAGAACGCGGCCGTCATCGTCGGTGATGGACTCGAACGTCTTGGGCTGGGGCTGGGTGTGCGGGTTGGCTCCGGGCGCTGGCGCGGGGACGGGGCCCTCGAGGCGGACGCGGACGCCACGAGCGGGGCGGCCAGCCTGGGTGTCGAGGACGTGGCAGGTGATAAGGTCCTTTGCGGAGGGTGAAGCCATCGCGACGGTGGGTTTTGGAGAGCGATGGAGGTGTTTTGGTGGTGATGGGGGGTTGTTTTTGTTTTGAGTGGTGCGACCTGACGTTCGGAGGTTGACGTCAAGGGTGGTGGGGGAGGGGAAGATGTAGCGAGAGCTTCAGAGCGTTGATAGTAGGCTTGGCAAAAGTATTATCGGGGGGTTCCGACCGATACTGGGCTCTACTTGTCCTTTTTTTAGACGGACGTCGTGAATATCGATTCTGAAGTACCGAACAAGAACAAGAAAGAGAAGGATTACGCGGCGCAAAGACAGGGGGGATGAAGTGAGACACACTGCCCGGTTTATATCAGTCAGTTTTTCCTTGGATTCGTGCCTGACCGCAAACAGCCTTGGGCTGCTGACTTGTTATGCGTGTAGGTCGAGGTTTTGGTGGCTTACGGTCCAGTAGGTAGCTTTTTAGCGGGCTCTGCTGATGCTAAGGACTTGCAGATGGAGAACCTGGTGTTGACTGACAACGGTGTGCATAAGAGACGGAGGTTTTGGGTGTGGATGGAGAAGAAAGGGCAGCGAATGATGATGCTGGACTTTACAGATGCTGGGATGATTTCAAGTAGGACTGGTGGATCTGAATGAAGGAGTCCTAGTTGTTGCAGGTGAATATGAGTTGGTGAGGCTGGATGAGCGAGTCCTAGATTCACGGTTGGTGGTGAATGGGACAATGGGTTGATGAAAATGGGGCCGATTTTGGAAAAGAATTGGGAAGAGAAGGACAGACAAGAAATGACTGCAGAGTATATTAGATGTAAAACGAGTTATAATGAACATTGTTTTCTGTTCACTCAACAGTTCATGCGATGACAGTGCTGACTCTGTGCCCCCGACCAGTTTGGGTTAAACAAAGCAAATGGTTCAGTTACACATGGTGAGACCTTATTCCTTCTCAAGTAACAATAGAATACCACATGCATTCGTACCACAAGGGGGTTATACGAGACATGAGACAGTTAACTTGAATTGAGTTGAGTTGACATTCCCATTGACTTGAAAAACAGTCCGGCAGCTGCCAATGCCGCCTGGTGGATAGACTAAAGTTAAGGTGTTATGAGGCATATGCAACCACCACCTACATGCAGAGTAACTAGAACACTATACAGCTCGAAATGAAAGAGTGACAGACACCTCTAAATACGTCTGTTTATCACATTCCTTTCCCTGTCACACCTTCAACGACCTGAGTACGCGCCCGGATAAAACAAAGCCCCGAAACCCCGAGCACAGCCCGCAATCTGTCACTGCACAGCCACTCTCCCTGACAGCCAAGCACGTCCCACCCACGCCGCAATGTCCAACACGTAACGCTTCACGAGCGCCAAGCCACACCTGCACTTGAATCCCATCAGCTCTCACTCTCCCCTGGGATACGAACGAACGAAACAAACAATCAAGCATCTCCCCCATCCACCGCCTCGCGCCATATCGATCTCGACGGATCTTTCATCGCGCGCCCGCGCAGATTTCATCGCCGAACTTGCCTACAATGGCCGACGATCCCCGTGGCATCGACCACACTGATTCCATCGACTCCAACGATGGCCCGAAGCAGCCGGACAAGAAGAAGAGTCGTCGACCAGCGAGTGAGCATCCCTCGAGCCTCGTCCACCGTGCACCGCGACAAACTCATGCTGACTGATTCGCGATAGACACCGCGTTCCGACAGCAGCGCTTGAAGGCCTGGCAGTACGTTGTCATTGTTCCCTGCTCTTCCTCGTTCTCGATGCTTATTGCGACAGGCCCATCCTCACACCCAAGACCGTCCTGCCCCTGTTCTTCACCATTGGAATCATATTCGCCCCTATCGGAGGATTGCTGCTTTATGCCAGCGCCCAGGTGAGCTCCGACGCTGCCGCTGCAAGAGGATGCATCTGACAGCCTGGTTAGGTCCAAGAACTTCGACTCGACTACACTCACTGCACAGAAGATGCTCCCAAGCTGTCCAGGGATGGCGGCGGCTATGGTGCCATGCCCGGCGACAATGTCCAGACTGCCTTCAAGAGCTCTAATAGATCCGTGAATGCAATGTGGGCGCGCGAGACCAACATCACCGTCACCCTCGACAACGGCGTCAGAGTCAACGAGACAAACCGGTGCCATCTCAAGTTCACGCTGCCCGAGGAAATGGGCCCTCCCGTTCTCTTCTACTACCACCTCACCAACTTTTACCAGAACCATCGTCGCTACGTGCTCTCATTTGACAGCGACCAGCTCAAGGGAAAGGCTCGCTCGTACAGCGACATCAAGAACGGCGACTGCGGCCCCCTGTACGGAGACTCCAAGCTTTCGAAGCCCTACTACCCTTGCGGACTCATCGCCAACTCCATGTTCAACGATACCTACTACGACCCCGAGCTTGTGACTGTTCCGGCCTCGAGCAGGTCCAAGAATGATACCTGGACCTACGACATGAAGACGACCAACATTGCCTGGGGAAGTGACAGGGACCTGTACGGCAACACCAGCTACAAGCCCGACGATGTGATCCCCCCTCCCAACTGGCAGAAGCGCTACCCGGACAACTACACCACCAAGAACCCCCCGCCAAACCTGAAGGAGTGGGAGGCTTTCCACGTTTGGATGCGAACCGCCGGCCTTCCCACCTTTAGCAAGCTGTACCAGCGTAATGATACCGTCGCCATGTGGGCCGGTACTTATGAGCTTCAGATTGATGATCGTGAGTTTCCAAGATGTACGCCTCTGTGGAACCCTGACTGACCTTTTAGACTTCCCCGCCAGCAAGTATGAGGGTACCAAGTCCATCATCATCACCACCAAGACCGTCATGGGAGGTCGCAACCCCTTCCTTGGAATCGCCTACGTGGTTGTCGGCGGTGTCTGCATCTTGCTCGGTGCTGTCTTTACAGTGACCCATCTGATCCGCCCTAGGTATGCTCTTAATTCTGCAGTCTTCATTTCTTATGCTAACATCTTGTCAGGAAACTTGGTGATCATACCTATCTCTCCTGGAACAATGCCCCCGGCGCCAAGTCTGGCCCTAGCACAGCCGTCGCTTCCGGCCGTGAACTTCGTCCTGGCGAGGCTTAGGCGGCTCGCGAGGACTCCCGCACTCTCCTCCGAGCTCCCGCGAGCCCTTCCTTTGCGTCCATCCGGTCTCCACCCAGCACCACGGACAGCATTGTCCGGACTGCCATGTCGCCTCTGATTGGGAGACGTGAGCACTCGGGCTTCTGACTTGAAGACGCAAGATTGGGTTGAGGGTTGTGGGAGGAAAAGTGCAAACTTGGTTCGGTGTGTTTTTCTTGTCGTTTCTCACATGGTTACTTGTTTTCTGTACCATTATTCGTCGCAGCGCCCGACTTCTGTGTCAGCTATTTTTCTGCGCTGCTACTCTCTTGCGTTTGAAGGATGTGATTCTAGGAAGCCCAGGGGTTGTCTTCTCCCCTGGGCCAATCTATTCTTGACGGATCAAAGAGACGGATGAGACGGAAGAGCAAGGATCTTGACCTTGGTATCGTTATTGGGTAAGGGAGTTTTGGGCGCGATGCAATTTGGTTCAAGGATAGAATGAACTGGTTTATATCAATTGTTGCTTGCCTGTCCATGTGAAGTTGACGTTATATCGTGCTCTCGACACCAAGAGAAAACTGCCCATGTTTCTAAGTTCCAAAGATACTTGATTTATCGGAAAGAAGAACGAGAAATGGCATGCGAATATGTTAGGATGTAGAAGTCATGGCTACAAAGGGAGGGAGACGGAAGAGGCAACAGGGGTTGTCTAGAGGACTCCTCTGCCACATACCCTAGAGAAGGGTTAAAGAGTAGGTCGGTCACAGTCCATGAGAAATATACAGTCCGATTTAGGAGTAATGAAAGCGAAACAAAGCAAAAATACCATCTTAGTGTCTGATTCATTCTCGGCCTTTTGAATACTGAACGATCGAGGTGGTTGTCATCTCTGAGAGTGTGTCCACCCTCCGTGTCTCGGCCCATGTGGACCACAATCTCGACTCGCCCATCACCAACAAAAGGCGTGGTGGCAGAGTGGTCTAATGCGATAGACTAGAAATCTATTCTCTTCGGAGGCGTCTGTTCGAATCAGGCCCACGTCGATTGGTGTTTTTTTTTTTTTTTTGCTTGTTTTGCTGTTGTTGATCACTTGGTTTCTTTTTGGCGTGTTCACGATAGTTGACACATGAGATGAAGGTAAATGCTGTTTATGTGGTTCAGATGAATAAGGAAAGAGTAGACAAAAACATAAACTCTATTCAGGAAGTCATGATTTTTGTTCAGTGTGAGAGTATCATGTGGCAAACAGACTGGCCTTGACGTCTTCACTTGACAAAATCAACCAGTCATGAGGCTACCCATACGTGGCCTTCCTATTCTGTCTAGATCTACCCCTCCAAAACCGCCAACTCCACCATGAGCTTCTAGAAGATGCCCAAATCTTGAACTCGACAACCTCTCAACAAAGCCACCTCTCTAACCCGACCCGATCGCAAACTCCCTCCCGGTAAGTTGAATCGCCATGGCCGCAGTAATCTCCGCCGACGACGCTCTTGAGCCGTCCCTCCAGTCCCTCCTCGACCAGCGCAGCCTGCGTTGGATCTTTGTGGGCGGCAAGGGTGGTGTCGGAAAGACCACCACGTCATGCTCCCTCGCCATCCAGCTCGCTCGCGTCCGTCGCTCCGTCCTCCTCATCTCTACCGATCCCGCACACAACCTCTCCGATGCCTTTTCTCAGAAGTTTGGCAAGGAGGCTCGTCTCGTCAACGGCTTTGACAACCTCAGCGCCATGGAGATTGACCCCAACGGAAGCATACAGGACATGTTGGCTGGTCAAGGCGATGCTGATGATGTCAATGCCGCCGCTGGTGGTCTAGGAGGCATGATGCAGGATCTCGCTTTTGCGGTGAGTTGAACAACCTCACAGCTCTCTACTTATTGCTGACATGACAGATCCCTGGTATCGACGAGGCCATGTCCTTCGCAGAGGTCCTCAAGCAGGTCAAGTCCCTCTCCTACGAAACCATCATCTTCGACACGGCCCCCACCGGCCACACCCTCCGCTTCCTCCAGTTCCCCACCGTCCTCGAAAAGGCCCTCGCAAAGGTATCCCAGCTCTCATCGCAGTACGGACCCCTCGTCAACAGCTTCCTCGGCTCGGGCGGTCAGCTCCCCAACGGCCAGAACCTCAACGACATGGTTGAGAAGCTCGAGTCGCTGCGCGAGACCATCTCCGAGGTCAACACTCAGTTCCAGGATGCAGAGCTCACCACGTTTGTCTGCGTTTGCATCGCAGAGTTTTTGAGTCTGTACGAGACGGAGCGCATGATTCAGGAGCTTGCGGGTTACGGCATCGACACGCACTCCATCGTCGTCAACCAGCTCCTGTTCCCCAAGAAGGCCAGCGACTGCGACCAGTGCAATGCCCGTCGCAAGATGCAGCGCAAGTACTTGGACCAGTATGAGGAGCTCTACGCCGAGGATTTCAACGTTGTCAAGATGCCCCTGCTGGTGGAGGAGGTTCGGGGCAAGGAGAAGCTCGAGAAGTTTAGCGAGATGCTCGTCACCCCCTACGTTCCCCCGGAGTAAACATGTCTATAGACTCAGGCGCAAGACGTGGACACTTGAAAGATTACCGCGTAAGAAAGACAAAAAAGAAAGGTCATGTAGCACATACAGGAGCAAAGAAGGCGTGGAGTTGTCGTTAGGGGTTGATGGTTTATGACAATACACAATGATATTTATTGGTTATGCACACACACAGACACAGTCACGAGAGAAAATACCCAAATTTCAGCAAAGTTTGTTTATTATTTTATTTGTTTTCTGCTTCATGTTTGCCTCGTAGACTAGCGACACCCTCGCTGTCAAGTCATGCTTCTCCCTACCAAGGCCAAAGTCTGATGAAGTAATACCTAAACCCCCAACCGGTGGCATAAACCGCCATGAAACCCTTCCAAGATCCATAATCTACACTCCCAAACGCCGTTCCGCTGGCTTTGACGGAATCATGCAACATGTGAAAAAGCAAACCTCAAACCCCTTAAAAAACAATCCAGAATATGACAGCTCTGCGAAAGCTCGCGTTGATGACCTCATTGTACCTTGAATGTCGAGATGGGAAGAAAACAAGAAACAGCACGCTGGTGGAAATCATAGTCGTGCGGGAGCTGAGCATCTGGCTCACAGCTCTCGATAGTCGCTGGGTCGAACTCTTCGCTGCTTGTTTTGGTGTCGATGGGGGTTGACGGGTTTGCGGAAGTAGGCGTCTTCGTCGGGAGCGTTGCCACCTTGGGAGAAGTTGCCGTTTTGGAAGCCATTCATGCCTCCATTCATGCCTCCGTTCATACCCATGTTTCCGTTCATAGGATTCATGCCATTCATGCCGTTCATACCATTCATTCCCATGTCCCAACCGTTCATGCCCCCAAAGCCACCATTCATACCGGGGAACCCTGGCATGCCCATCATGTTGGGCATACCCATCATACCCATGTTCATGTTCATGTTGCCCATGTTTGGCATTGGCATCATGTTTGGCATCATGGGCATGCCGTTGAACATCATGTTATTCATTCCCATGTTCATGCCCATGCCGTTCATCATGTTGGGCATCATGTTTTGTTGGTTCTGCATCGCCTTGGGACCCTTGGGAATCCGGGGGTTGTCGAGGATGTCGTCTGCGGGCCGCTTCTTGGAGTTTACATCCGTGGGCTTGACGCTGTCGACCTGCTTGTCTGCGTCTTGTGAAGCGGGGATGAGGCTCTTGGGGCCAGTTGGTGGAGACTTGATAGTCGCTTTTTGAGAGGCGGGTGAATTTGACTTTTCCTTTGGTGAATCCTTGGCCTTGTCGGCAGCATCGCCCTCGGGCTTTTGCTCCGGCTTGTCAGCTACCGTAGTAGGGTTGCCCTCCTTCTCGCCATCGGCCTTGACTTCATCTGACGCCTTGGGCGATGGAGGGGGAGGGCTTTTGGCCGTCTCCTTCTCCTTCAGATAATCCTGAATCTTCTTGGATGTCTCCTCATCTGGTACGAGGTCATCAATCAGCACACCTTCTGACTGGCAGGCAGGGCAGACGAAGTCGCTTTCGATGAGAGCATTGGTTATGCAATCATTGCAAAAGGTCTTCTGGCAGCACGGAGTCTTCATTGGCTCTATGAACATCTTCTTGTCGATCGAACACTCCAAGCCCCGTTCTTGAATCTCCTTGTCCTCGGCCAGGGGTGCCTTGGCAGCGGAGGAAGACTTGGCCTTGGCCTGGAACTGTTCCCAAGATGCCTTGTCTGGTTCGGCAATGACAAAATCTCCTTCAGCGTTAACCATGATGCCTGAAGGGCGCTTGGATTCATCGCCATCAGTCTGAGCTAGCACAACAGACTTGTCGACCTTTTGCAGGAACGAACGGGGAATTCCAGTAGTTCGCTTGACTCTCGGGCGATTGTCAAACTCGGGATCGTCGTTAGTAGGGCACAACTGAATCCAGTGGCCCTTGTTGCCACATCGGTAGCAAATGTAGCCATTCGGGGGGTCATGGTCTGGGACATTTGCTGGCCTCTTGGCACCGGGCTTGAAGACGGGTGTTTGGCTATGACTTGTTAATGATCGATCTACTTGCTACGGGTGGACAATACTTACTGTGACATCTCTTCCTGCTGGGCTGACCACTGCTCGGTCTGCGCTGCAAACATGGCTGCCATCTTCTCCTCTTCGGTCATGGCATTGTTCATTTGGTTGATTGCGTTAGAACTAGGCTTTGATGCCGAGGCCTTTGCTGCTTGCTCTTTGCGACCAGCATTCTTGGCCGTTGAAGGCATCTTGCCAGATACATAACGGGCAGCCCGCCCGGCGCCTTGCTTGACGGCTGGCTGACGGCGAGCGATCACCGTTGTTGATCTGGGAATAATGGTGGTGTCGTCATCATATTCTGAGCAGTGATTAGCAGCGCTCCTGTGTTGCGCCTGGGACGCAGACTTACCCTCGCTGTTATCATCGGTGTAAATATGAAGATCGAAATCAGAGCCATCGCCAAGTCCGCTCTTGATGATGATTTCACGCTTGAGCTCAAAGACTGAGATTCCGGTGCCGTCGAATTCGACTCTAGTGGGTTCCCTTTGGGACTTGAACTTGAAAAAGACGGAAGACGTCATGATGATTGATTTGTGCTGTGTGTTTTCCTACAAGGAATCAAGACACCACAGCACAGAGGGACAAGAGGTGGTGTTATAACGGAGGTCGATGAGTTTTCCAAGTCGAAGTGGCCGGGCGCACAGAGCACTATGTGAGTATTGATTGCCTCTTTTGTGTTTGCAGAGAAAACTCTGATTGTTCTCTTTGTTTGTTCGTTTCTTTCTTGCACTGCCGTGCCTCTTTCAACTCTCGAGATGAACGGAAATAATCAATTTTGATTGTACTTGGAGGGAACAATAGTGGCAAAAGGGTCAAAAAAAGGTGCAATGAATAAAGGAGTACAGCTGGCCAAAGAAAACAGCCAGAAGAGAGACAGCCCTGAAACTCCACCTCAATTTCCAGTCACCACGTTTGTTAAACCACTGAACCAGAGACCTTGAAGTTAGCAAGTTGTCCTAGGATCTACGCCCTTTCGAGAGAAGGCTAGCGACAAAGCACGATGATATCTCGAGCAACGAGGATGCGAACGGTCGGGCTCGCGCGAGGTCGGCTCGATCGCGTCAGGTAACCGCGCGTTGCCAGGTGGATCAAACGGTCCTCGATAATCGTTGAGCAAGAGAGAAGAGAAGAAAAGGTCGCGCGCAGGCGAAAAAGAGTGCAGCCAAGCGACTGCTCTGGTGTCGCGAACTGAATACTCGATGGGCGGAATGAAAGCGACGATGGATGAGTATCGAGGCGAGTGGGGAGAGGAAGAGTCTTCGAGGGAGGAAAAGCACTGCCCCTGGGGTTAGTAAGCATCTAGACGTGAGGAGTCCGGATGCCTGGGAGGGGGAATGCGTTCGAAATTCCGGAGTCGGGAGACCGCAAAAAGGATTTTCCTCCCGATGACTCAGCCACTTACTAGCTGGCATGTGACGTAAAGGCTGGCTGCATCTTGTGCTTTTTTGTTCAACGCAAACGTTGCCCATTTTCCCTTAGTAATCACTACTCGGCCTAAACATTATTGGTTGCCGCTACTAGCCGGCCATTCATTGCTCTCTCATTGCTTGCGTTCAAGCTGCCCCGCCATAAGGTGAGCACGGCGCTGTCTTGCATCACTATCAGCCCGATAGAGCAGGTCCGGCGTAATGCCCCGCACCTTCCTCCTCAATAGGGCAGCTCTGTGTTGTTTTCGAGTAACAGCACTCCCCAAAAGGCCCTTTATATCATCTCGTGTCTCCCGAATCTCCTCACAATCACCCAAACTTCTTTCCCGCCCATACCTCACCGACTCTATACGCGCTCACCAAGCAAAGAAGATGGCCCCTCAACTTGACGGTTTCTTCAAGCAGGTCGACAGCTCTGCTGACGACTTCATTGAGCGCCTGCGCAAGGCTGTGGCTATTCCTTCGATTTCTGCCGAGGATGCTCGCCGCCCCGATGTCGTCCGCATGGGAGAGTTTCTTGCCGAGGAGCTCAAGAGCCTGGGAGCTTCGGTAGAGCTTCGACCGCTGGGAAAGCAGCCCCACAAGGAGCACCTCGACCTCCCTCCCGTCGTCCTCGCTCGATACGGAAACGACAGCAACAAGCGAACTATTCTCGTCTATGGTCACTACGACGTCCAGCCTGCCGAGAAGAGCGACGGCTGGGCCACCGAGCCCTTCGATCTCACCGTTGATGAGAAGGGTCGCATGTTCGGACGTGGATCTACGGACGATAAGGGCCCTGTCCTGGGTTGGTTGAATGCTATCGAGGCCCACCAGAAGGCTGGTGTCGACTTCCCCGTCAACCTGCTCATGTGCTTCGAGGGTATGGAGGAATATGGTTCTGAGGGTTTGGACGACCTCATCAAGGAAGAGGCCAAGAAGTACTTCGCTGATGCCGAGGCTGTCTGCATTTCTGACAACTACTGGCTCGGTACCGAGAAGCCTTGCTTGACCTATGGTCTCCGAGGCTGCAACTACTACTCGGTTGAGATCTCCGGCCCTGGCGCCGATCTTCACAGTGGTGTCTTTGGTGGCACGGCCCAGGAGCCCATGACTGATCTGGTCAGGGTTCTGGGATCGCTGGTCAACACTGATGGTCAGATCCAGATTCCTGGCATCATGGAGCAGGTTGCCCCTGTCACTGCCGACGAGGAGGGTCTCTACGATGGTATCTCCTTCACCATGGACAACATCTACGAGTCGCTCGGTAGCACGACGACTATTTTCGAGGACAAGAAGAGCACTCTTATGGGCCGCTGGCGATACCCCTCTCTGTCTCTCCACGGCATCGAGGGTGCTTTTTCGGCTCCCGGAGCCAAGACTGTTATCCCTGCCAAGGTCATTGGAAAGTTTTCGATCCGAACTGTCCCCGATATGGACATTGACACAACCAACGAGTGTGTGTACAAGTACGTGAAGGAGCAGTTCGCCAAGCTCAACAGTAAGAACACCCTGAATGTGTTCGCACAGCACACTGGCAAGTGGTGGGTGGCGTCGCCCAAGCACTGGAACTTTTCGGCCGCTGCCAAGGCTGTTGAGCGTGTGTGGGGTGTCCAGCCTGACTTCACTCGCGAGGGTGGAAGGTAAGAGTCCCTGATATAAAGCAATATGTGTTGAGTGCTAACGATCCATGACAGTATCCCCGTTACTCTGACCTTTGAGGAGGCCACTGGCAAGAACGTTCTGTTGCTTCCCATGGGTAGCTCGACTGATGGTGCGCACTCCATCAACGAGAAGCTGGACAAGCGCAACTACATTGAGGGCATCAAGCTGCTAGGAGCCTACCTTCACTACGTTGCCGAGGAGCCCAAGGCTTAAGCTAAGAACATCCATAATAATGAAGATGATTGAACGTGATGTGACATTCTAGCTTGGAGTTCCGTGACGTGTTTAGTGTGTTTGCTGGCAGGGTTCCGATGTGTGAGGGTTTGAAAGTGATCTCAACCATCCTGATGCTCCTTGTTAGCAGGAGTATGATGTCGAATCCCTTGTTACAAACGTGCTCTTGGCATTGTTACGCCATCCATAGACAACGGCCCCCACTTCCTTGGGAAAGTTAATGATGGCTATGGGGTCATTGTGGTTGTAAGCTGAGTAACGAGAACTCAAAGACTTGGGATAGTATTACACACTATTCTCTGACTGGCAAAAGATCCAACTGATAAGGGATTGTTGATTAATACCAGTTGGTGATAGTTGATGATGGGCTTCGGAACGAGGGTTTCCCATCTGCACGTTCCCGCGAGCGACCCCACACTGTACGTACCTTGAACCCCTCCCTTCGAGTCCGCTCCAACCGCCATCCATTCTTGCCCCTCCACCGCCCTTCCATCCACCCATCCAATCCGTCCATCCATGTTAGTTGACTGATGAGACAGGTCCGGTGATCGCTGCCCGGCTGAGCCGTCGCCGACATGGCCAAGTGATCGCTGCATTGCTTTTATCGTCGGAGGTCGCGGGAGATACTCGTCTTTTCCTCACCTGCAGCCTCACTTACTCGACTGTAACACCTCTTGTCTCGCCTGCGCATCCCTTGTTGAGCTCCTCAACGTTCAAGACTCACCAGGCCTTACAACGACCCGACTGTACGCCACTGGTGGAGTGCCTGACTCTGGCAGTGGAACTCGACCGCTCTAACCACACCTTATCGGACCCTTGAATCTACCACTGGAAAAGTTCCAAGAAACGGTCACACTTGAAGATATTTATTTCACTCAGAAACATCAGATCCGGGATCGTACACAGGTGTCAGCTTCGACCGCCGAGATGGTTCGCGAGAGTGGCATCTCGGCTACTAAGCCCATCTTTCCCACCTACCTGCTATCTACCATCAGACTCCCTTTCTCTCGTCGCCACTCTGCCTCTTCGAGTTCTGCTACCGACTCGACCGCTTCTTCTGCTGTCACAACACCGGCAAGCTCACCTCCGAACCATGGACCCTTGACACATGCCGAAAAGGGTTCTCGGTTAAGCAAAACCGCGCCGAATACTCTACGCTGCGCCGGGTGCTCGACCGACCTCGCCTTTGCCTCTCAGATTATATCCAAGGGTTTTACGGGCCGATACGGTCGCGCGTTCCTTGTTGCTCCGCCTGCGCTGCCGGCACCCCAGACACTGAATAATATTCGAGTTGGCAAAAGCGAGAACCGGCAACTTGTGACGGGCTGGCATATAGTGGCAGACATCACCTGTGGGATCTGCTCAACCAAGTTGGGTTGGAAATACGTCGACGCCAAGGAAGAAGGGCAAAAATATAAAGTTGGCAAGTTCATCCTGGAGGTAGAGCGAGTCGTCACATATCGAAGCTGGGAAGATACCGTCGATGACGATGTCACCTACATGCCCGAATTGGACAAACGCGACGAAGACGAGATCGTGTTTGATTCGGACGATGAGGATGAGTGCGAGGACATATTCGCAGGGACCTGGGACCCTGAAGTAGTAGGAACGAGGCGGAGTCGAATGGTTGCACGAACAAGTCGTGCCGGGAACGAATAAGCCGTCGTTGCCGTGGTGCTTCGAGGCGCATGCCCCTTGATCTGGGGTTAGTTGAAACATTGTAATGGCGTCAAGGGATGGATGAATACTGAGACCGAGATGGCTCACGGACAGGACAAATACCCAAGAGGAGGAAACATGACGGAATGAAATTGCTAGTTATCATAAACCACTCAAGTCATTGAGCTGTCTACCCCATACTCGGAGGATTCGCAATATGTTTCCCGTGTTGGTGGAAATGACAGAACCAATGTGACCGTGGCGTTTGTGGCTATGGTTAACTCAACGTCTAGACTATCCGGACCGTGGAGGTTCTCATGTCGATACTGGGGTAACGGGCAAGAATGGTTCTGGAATTATTTCCACCTCGTGTCACTCATCAACCTGGCATGCCTGCACGTTGTCTGGCGTAGCAACATGTCTTGAGACATCCCCCTTCCAATCTTGACCGCTGCCGAGCCGGTATCGGTTGGGCGTTGAGGAATCTGGACATACTGACGTCGAACTGTTGTCATGTATACTATTCAATGTGAAAAGAACGGGTCTTGATATGATGACTTTGAGCCCCGTGAACAAGAGTTTCCACATATCGCTTGAGATGACTTCACTCGGAGCTGCCTCTGCTGGACAACACGCAACATGTCGTTCAAACTGTTGGAGCGGAGTTGCCTGTTGGGGTATCCCTTAAACTTCAAAATCATGCCCAAACGTCCAAGCCAACCTGACAGTTTGGCCATGTCAGGTCATCTAAGATCCCCAGTTTACATCTCTTGTCAAAGCACAAGCACAAGCGTAAGCACAGGGGCCCTGTATGCGAGACACAGCAGTTCAGGGAGGGATTGCATCCAGGTGTCCGGCAGTCGAGTGACCTTGAAAATGGTCTGATGGTATCGGCCGAATATCCCAGACGTGAATTTGCATGTCCAGAATCCTGGGATTGGTAAAGGGCTGAGGTGGATGGGTGGATGGATGGGCGGGATGGGTGTGCTGGGCACGCGGGATGTCATGGTGGGGGGAAGCCGTTTGCATGGGGGGCCAGCTCGGCTGGGCGAGGTGCGTCCTGGGGGTAACACACCAGTGGGTTACAGCGAGCAACGCGCAGCAACAGCGCTGCCGGGGAGGTCAGGTATGGGGTGGTTCTTGATGTTTGTGCCCCCTGTAGTGGAGCACCCCTGCTGCTACTGCTGCGTGATATCGTCACATCAAACACCAAAAAAAGCAGAGGCGGATCTGGCAGAGAGGTGAAACAGAACAAGTCCGCGAACCAAAGGCTGCGCAACTGCTTCTTCGGCCTGCTCTTTGCCCCCTCACCGAACGACTCTGCATCAATTGACCCCCGCCGCGGCCCCTGTAGCCTCTTCACCGCTTCCCCGGATAGGAAGTTCGGTCAACGAGACCGAAGCCGTTTGCTAACCTAGAAACCTACCTGGATCTTTCTCTCTCCCGTCGCTTGCTCCAGCTGGCTTCGTCACCGGGGATAGGCCTGGCTCCATTCCATCCCACCTCATCGAAAGGCCCAAGCTCTCCGCCACTTTCTTTGCTCCTCCCGCCCTCTCCTCTCAAAAAGCCCCCTCCATACCCTGCCGTCATCCCTACAATTCCTTCAAAACCAGACCTCCACAGCTACTTGTTTTGTTTCCCTGCATCCTCTCCTCGTGACTTGTCCCTATTTACGTCTGTCTGACTGATGCCCCTTTCTTCTGACCTCTCAACCTTGTCAGCTCAATTCGCCTGTGCCATATAATCCGCAAAGCTTCACACTTGCCTCCCGTCCCTCCATCTACCATCTACCCACCTGGCCAACCCCGCTCTGTCCCATTGACAACGACAACTTCAATCTTGCTATCGCCATGGCAGCGCCCAGCCACCGCTCGCGCGGTTCTGATGATGGCGTCTTTGACGATGCCAGAACATATTATACCGAGGAGCGCCACACCAATCGTGCTGGCCCTCGCACCCGAACATACTCGCAGGTGAGCAGTGAGGTGTCCCTGGTGCAGGTGCAGCCAGCAACCTTATCTGACACGGTGCATGTAGAACAGTTTGATGCGCCAATTCGAAAGAGTTGGCCTTCGTGAGCCCTTCCGACGAGGTAGTCATGGTAAGCAGCTAAAGACGTCATTGGACAGCGAGGCTTTGAAGCTGACGTTTCGCCCCAGATGAGAACACCCAGCAGAGCCGCCGATTCCTCATCCAGGTGGACTCGACCCTGGAGAGCCTGCAGCTGCAGGAAGATACCGATGGAAATATGCAAATCACAATTGAGGACAACGGTCCCAAGGTCATCTCGCTGCGGACCGCTGCTTCTGCTGGCCACAACCGGTTCGACGTTCGAGGAACATACATGCTGTCCAACCTTCTCCAAGAGTTGACTCTGGCCAAAGAGTACGGACGTAAGCAGATCGTGCTTGACGAGGGACGACTCAACGAGAACCCTGTTGATCGATTGTCTCGCATGATTCGCGATCACTTTTGGGAGGGCCTGACCAGACGCATTGATGCATCCACCGTCGACATTGCTGCTCGAGACCCCAAGGACTGGACCGATGACCCCCGCCCGCGCATGTACATCCCACACGGATGCCCCAAGCAGTACGAGTTTTACAAGAGAGTTGCTGAGGAGAGACCCGACTTGCGACTGGATGTTCAGCTCCTGCCCGAGAAGATTACCCCGGAGCTTGTCCGTGATATGAACGATGCGCCTGGTCTGCTGGCTGTGGATGTTGAGGAGGTGGAAGACCCAAGCCACCCCAGTGGATGGTCTCTGAAGGGCTTGCCGTTTGTCGTCCCTGGTGGCCGCTTCAACGAGCTCTACGGATGGGACAGCTACATGGCGTCTCTGGGTCTTCTTATCAACGACCGGGTTGACCTGGCCAAGTCTATGGTCACCAACTTCTGCTTCTGCATCGAGCACTATGGCAAGATCCTCAATGCCACTCGATCATACTACCTATGCCGATCGCAGCCTCCATTCTTGACTGACATGGCTCTCCGAGTCTACGAAAAGATCAAGCATGAGCCAGATGCCAAGGAATTCCTACGACGCTCAATCTTGGCCGCCATCAAGGAGTACCACAGCGTGTGGACGTCAGAGCCTCGACTTGACCCTATCACTGGTCTCTCGAGATACCGACCAGAAGGTATGGGTGTGCCTCCTGAGACTGAGGCTACTCACTTTGTGCATATTCTTGACCCATACGTCAAGAAGCACAACATGACCTTTGAGCAGTTTGTGCGCGCTTACAACCATGGCGAGGTCAAGGAGCCTGAGCTCGATGAGTATTTCATGCACGATCGCGCTGTGCGAGAGTCTGGCCACGACACCTCGTACCGCCTCGAGGGAGTGTGCGCCAACTTGGCCACCATCGACCTCAACTCCCTACTTTTTAAGTATGAGACTGATATTGCCCGTACTATTCGCAGCGTCTTCAACGATAAGCTTGCCATGCCCGAAGAGTTCTGCGCTGGAACCCCATACCAGCCAGGAGAGATCCTTTCGTCGGCAGCCTGGGACCGACGAGCAAAGCGACGCAAGCTGACAGTTGACAAGCTGATGTGGAACGAGGAGGAGGGCATGTTCTTTGACTACGACACGGTGAAACGTGAGCGTTGCACATATGAGACTTGTACAACCTTCTGGGCCCTCTGGGCTGGTATCGCGACACCAAAGCAGGCCGCTGAGATGGTACGCAAGGGTCTCCCCAAGTTCGAGGCATACGGTGGTCTCGTCTCAGGAACAGAGGAGTCGCGCGGAGCGGTCGGCCTCAACCGGCCTAACCGGCAGTGGGACTTCCCGTACGGCTGGCCGCCACAGCAGATGCTGGCTTGGACTGGATTGATCCGCTACAGCTTCACTGAGGAGGCGGAGCGGATTGCTTACAAGTGGCTCTTTATGGTGACCAAGGCGTTTGTCGACTTCCACGGCGTGGTTGTCGAGAAGTATGACGTGACGCAGCCAGTTGATCCCCACCGAGTGGACGCCGAATATGGCAACCAAGGTCTGGGCTTCAAGGGCGTCAACAAAGAAGGGTATGTTTACTGATGTCAAGATGAAGCATGGGCGGCTTGCTAACTAAGAACGCAGATTCGCATGGGTTAACGCGAGTTACGTCTACGGATTGCAGATTGTCAACGCTCACATGAGGAGAGCTCTGGGAGCGCTCACACCTTACCCAACACTGATCAAGGCTATTGAGCAGAACAACGAAAAGGCGCTTGCTGCCCTACTGGCACCTTAAAAAATGCTCCGAGAGTTGGAATGCCTGAGTGGGCTGAAGGCAACACCTGGTGATGCCGCGAGGGAAGTGACATTTTGCCATGATATGCCATCTTGGTTTTTGTCTTTGTTCTGTCGCATCAAAGTCTTTGTCCGGAGTTGAACTTGAGGTACGAATTGTATGTCGGCAGTACGGTGTGATATTGGGTCGGTTTGGCAGGCTGAGGACATCCCGACGAGTTGAAAAGCGTGTAATAGGGGAGATCGATACTAGAGGCAGCGGCACCATCGAACGGGAGAAGGGTGAGAGGCTGTGGTAGTAGTTGATGGGACAGGATGGAATCAGCACAGGTCAGGGCACAGGTTGCTCACAAGACCGAGACCACCTGCCTATCTCAAGTCCAGTCTGTGTCGGTGTCGAACTGACGAGATCTGAATGAGATGAGTTGAGCTGAGCTTGATAGAATGCAGTACTGTATTGAGTCAGGAATTGAATAGCCGGTGCAAGTGAATGACAGTGGATAGATTTCCATGTGATGCATGCAATGCATGACTTGTGTAAGTATAACAATGTGGTCGATATGACGAGGGCCATCGGTTGGTAGTGTCAAGCTCGGGAAGTGACCGAAGAGAAATGACGGCTGATAGGGCACGTGAGATCCATGAAACAAAGGAATCTGCCGTCAGAGGGAAGTTTACCAAGGTAGGCAAGGAGGTAAGCTCGAAGTGTATCAGAGGTTTGGGGTTCTCGGTAGAATGAAAGCGGATGACCGAGGTAGTTTTGTGCCTCGAGACGTAAGGCGTGGGGTTGACGGATGCCATTGGCCTCTTACAGGTATCTAGAAACACAAGGATAGGGGACAGTTGCTAAAAGCAGGGGAAAAAGAGATGCAGGAAATAGATGCTGTAGGTGTGGGAGGGGTGGACTTCAATTCCCGGACAAGTGCAGCTCCGAGGGAGTATCAAGGCCGTGAGATTCGGAGAAGCAAGCTCGGAGAACCGATGAAAACTGTCGACGGTTGCTGTTCTCGGTGACTGAGCGAGAGTGTGCGGCGGGCTACTTCACATGCCAGAGACCTCCGCTGCTCCGGTGAGGGCGGGACTCGGCCTCGGCCAAGTTCCGGGGACGGGGAGAGGCGAGGCAGGGACGGAGGAAGGCCGAGAAGGGCAGATTGCGTGCGTGCAAGAGGAATTGTGCCGGTGTAGAGAAGGAAAAGGATTAAAGCCTGGTTGTTTTTACTGATATGCTGATTATAATTGTATTGATATGCAGCATCAGCTGCATTGTCGTGATGTTGGTGATGGTTGATCCTCTGAGCCGTGATCTAGTTCAACTAGAAGAAACCTAGATCCGGTCTAGAGGGATAAGGTCACAGCCGGTGAAGAGGGACAAGCCAAGTTTCGAGGTGAGTTCAAGGTGAGAGGGAGTACCCCAGGTTTCGAGGAGGATTACTTCATCTAGCATGGATCAGGTTAGATGCGGTACGGTAGATGGTCAAGTACCGTATCTGAGATTTTGGGGTATGGGATCTCGGGTTGCGTTTGTCGGGGAAAAGCACATGGCGGACCTGAATTTTACACAGGGACTTTTGTACATTAGAGCCGTTGTTGGCCGAAGTTAATTGTTCTCGTCGGTGACTCGGAAAGGGTCATGAGACTTGTTTATTGTGAAGCAGCTGAAGAATTGGCTTTCATTCAGTCAGATCAGGTCTGAAATGGGGTATCATTGCCGGTATAGTATCTGATCAAGAGGCCTCAGATCAAGGACACATACCTAGGTATTGAACGGCGTTCGGCATCTCGGTCAATGGGCGGCAAAAAAAAAAAAATACGCCCTGACCAGCGGATCCCCGGATCCGCCATGTGCGACAAGGTGTGAGGTGCCAGCCTTTGAGCCGAAGATACGCAAGACTTGACTACTGAAGAGAAAGAAACAGAAAGGAAGCAAAGACGTCATGCAGGTTCATTCTCCCCAGGGGCTACACACATTCTGACGGCTCTGCAAGGCCAGGGGATGGACATGTACCGAGCTCCGTTTTTACTCTGCTCTGCAGGCGGTATGTACAAGCTGCGTAATAAATGCAATATGTACATACGTCTCTGGAAGCCCAATTGCCCATCGCGATCACGCTGCGGCCGTTGATTCGACAGGGTCTCCCATCAATCAACGGAGGATTACCGTCAACTGTCTCTGCTCTCCCGTGATGGCCTCGACGTTTCTCCCCCTCGGTGACTGTCCGGAGGTACGTACCCGCACCGTCCGGTTGTGTTCTACCCCAGTTTGTTGTTTTGGCCACGGATCATGCCCGCGCGCCGGCCGGTTGGACGGGGTTTGTTAGACGCCCCCCCCCCTGGTTCTGCGGCTGCTCGTGACGACAGGATGGCGGCTCTTGACATCCTGTCCATTGATTTCAGGGCCGAGGTGCAAAAAAAATTGTCGTTCAAGGGCTGGCGGGTTTAGATTTGGTTTACACGCTCGGTGGGATTCCGAGCGAGGGCCACTATTCTTGAGCCGCAGTTGAAGCGCTGGTACCTGGTTCGGTACCTAGGTTACGTAGGTGATGCTTTACAGAACATATACTGTATATTTTCAAGTGTCGAGTTGCAATGAGAAGACAACAAATCTACCCGTTCGTCCGACTCGCAAGACACATGCAAAACTCAATGGCAAAAAATACAGAAGAGACAAAAGACAATCCGGTTAGGCTGACGGATCTGTCCTGGCCTTGTGATTCTGGACCAGGCCCTGTTTGCCGCTCTCGTGGCTGGCTCTTTTTCCTCGTGGAGGGCGGGTCCACTATTTCGTTACGGTACCTCCATCCCATCTCCACCTCCACTTCCACCCTCCACTTACAACTTCCACTCCCCCAGCTCTTGTTCGCCCTTTCAACCACGGCTAACCAAAAGGCCAGACCCAAATCCGACTCTCGACCCCAATCATTGCCTCTCTCCAATCACTGTGGATACCCTGGGCGTGCATCCTGCCCGCGTCCTGACTCGGTGGGGCACCCGCTGAACGCCGGGTGCGGAGAACAATGACCACCATGGGGAATGGGACCGACGGGGGGACGGGGCACAGGAGAAAGAGATCCCAAGGTCGAGTGACTCAAGCTGTTTGGAATTCCCGGCCGTGATTCTACTTAATATAGCCTCCTCCCTCTTTCTTTGACCGGAAAAAAAAAAGTCTCCAATTCCTTCATTCTCATTCATCTTCACTCCTGTCTTGTGATACCCTCATCCGTTTCCGAACCCCCTTCAACTTACACACACGCGACCACCTCAACTCAACCCAATTCACCTCCAACCCTCATCACAAAACAGTCACAATGGCGGCCAACAACATGGCGAACCCCTCCGTGAACCCGGATCACGAGGACGAGCTCTTCCAGAAGGAGGTTGAGGCTGTCAAGGCCTGGTGGTCCGACTCGCGATGGAGACACACCAAGCGACCTTTTACCGCCGAGCAGATCGTCTCCAAGCGAGGATACCTGCCCATCAACTACGCTAGCAACGCCCAGGCCAAGAAGCTGTGGAACATTCTTGAGCAGCGCTTCGAGGTGAGCAGCTATGCGACTCGGGATGCTTGATCAACGCCAGACCACTAACACGCATCGTCTAGTCCCGAGATGCCAGCTACACCTATGGCTGCTTGGAGCCTACCATGGTCACTCAGATGGCCAAGTACCTCGATACTGTCTACGTCTCTGGGTGGCAATCATCTTCTACCGCCTCTGCTTCTGACGAGCCCGGTCCCGATCTGGCTGATTACCCCTACGTGAGTCTTGCGCCCAAAGCTATTGCTATCCATTGAGCATGGCTTTCACTCAATTGCACTCGTAACTCAGTTTACTAACTCGGAGTTCAGACTACCGTCCCTAACAAGGTCGGCCACCTCTTCATGGCTCAGCTCTTCCACGACCGCAAGCAGCGCCAGGAGCGTCTGAGCGTCCCCAAGGCTCAGCGTGCCAACCTCCTCAACATTGACTACCTCCGCCCCATCGTCGCCGATGCTGACACCGGTCACGGTGGTCTCACTGCCGTCATGAAGCTCACCAAGCTCTTCATCGAGAAGGGTGCTGCCGGTATCCACATTGAGGATCAGGCCCCCGGAACCAAGAAGTGCGGCCACATGGCTGGCAAGGTCCTTGTCCCCATCCAGGAGCACATCAACCGTCTTGTTGCCATTCGCGCGCAGGCTGACATCATGGGTGAGTTTATTTTACCCCAGATTCTCCAAATCTCACATGTGAACTTTTGAACTTTTTCCACTGACATGTGATATCAAACAGGCTCCGATCTCCTCGCTATCGCCCGTACCGACGCCGAGGCCGCCACCCTCATCACCACCACCATCGACCCCCGCGATCATGCCTTCATCCTCGGCTCCACCAACCCCTCCCTCAAGCCCCTCAACGATCTCATGATCGCCGCTGAGCAGGCTGGCAAGAACGGTGCCGAGCTTCAGCGCATCGAGGACGACTGGTTGGCCCAGGCCAAGCTCAGCCGCTTCGACGACGCCGTCGCTGCCGCCATTGACGCCGGTTCCTACTCTAACAAGGCTGGTCTGAAGAGCGACTACGCCGCCAAGGCCAAGGGCAAGAGCAACACTGAGGCTCGCGCCATCGCTAAGCAGATTCTCGGCCGAGACATCTTCTTCGACTGGGACGCCCCCCGAACCCGTGAGGGTTACTACCGCCTCAAGGGTGGCTGCGACTGCGCCGTTAACCGCGCCATCGCCTACGCTCCCTACTGCGACGCCATCTGGATGGAGTCCAAGCTGCCCGACTTTGCCCAGGCCAAGGAGTTCGCCGACGGTGTCCACGCTGTCTGGCCCGAGAAGAAGCTCGCCTACAACCTGTCTCCCTCTTTCAACTGGAAGACCGCCATGCCTCGCGACGAGCAGGAGACCTACATCCGCCGCCTCGCCAAGCTCGGCTACTGCTGGCAGTTCATCACCCTCGCCGGTCTGCACACCACTGCCCTCATCAGCGACCAGTTCGCCAAGGCCTACAGCACCGTCGGCATGCGCGCCTACGGCGAGCTCGTCCAGGAGCCTGAGATGGACACCAAGGTCGACGTTGTCAAGCACCAGAAGTGGAGTGGTGCTACCTACGTCGATGAGCTCCAGAAGATGGTCACCGGTGGTATCAGCTCTACCGCTGCCATGGGTGCTGGTGTGACTGAGGACCAGTTCAAATAAACTGGGAGACGCCTAATGAAACCAACGAAAAGAAGAAAAGAAGTACGACTTTCAACGACGCATTGGCGAGGAAGAGTATAGTACAGTAGACTAAAAAAAAGGACCCAAGGGTTGTTGGTCCACAGATGGGAAGGGAAGCGGCGACAACGTGTGCTTTTAGCCATCATGTTTTGGACGTTTGATATCATACCGCGGAAATGGTGTTTGTTTCTGTTTTCATTAACGTCGCCTGCTTTTCTTATTACCATACAAGTTCATATATAAACTAGGACATCTGGTCACTAGAATTTAAAAAGATTTTTTCATCTTCAATCTTGACAATTGATCTGTGAATACGTGAAATCATGTAAGAAGCTCGCTGGCATCTCCCGCCAAAGTCTATCTAGGTGGTGTAGCTAATCCGTGCCATTACCTTTCCTGCGCCCTATTCCCTTCCACCGTGAACCCATCATACTGCATATAGGGATTGCAACTTCGTATCAACATCATCTCTCGAGTGATTGGACCCGGCCCGTGGTAATAAAAAAGACGTCGCTAACACAATCTGTGCAAGATGGCTATAAATCCCACCCCCTCTTGCCCTCCTCGCGGTTCCGGTTCCGATTCCGCTCCGAGCTTCGGTCCGTCCGCTCCGTCACGGCGCCGGCTGCCAGGACCTATCGATCCCAAGAGCAACCGCTCCGCAATGGCCTCCTTGAAACGACCCCTTGGACTGGAACGTCTTCCTCCAAACGCTCATGGGTAGCGTGCGACTCTGGGTGGTAGAGTGCGTCCCAGCAAATTGCTGTGTACGCAACATGGTGTGATTCGGCACGTCCGAGGAACGTGAATAATCGTGGTATCAATATCATTGGATCTCCTAGTCCGCTTCCGCCAGCTGCATAATCAACTTGGCAGCCATGTCCAGGAAGGGGAATGGACTGGTGACGTCCTTTTCCTCGAGCAGCCGGCCTTGAGCTGTCTCGTAACCGGAGCACTTGAAATCGACCAGGTAGACGCCGTGCTCCATTTCGTAGATCTGAATATCCAGGTGCAGGGCGACGAATGGCTCATGGGCGTGTCGTCCATCAGAGGTGCCGGCCTTTTCCTCCAGCTTTTTCCTGAGGGCTGATGCTGGTGTTAGTGATAGAAAAGTAAAGATGATTGCACTGGACTTACTTGACGTATCCCACCGGACATTAATATGCCATGGGTCAGCTGGTAGCCTGTATCGCTTCATAGGATCAATGCTCGAGCTGGAGCCTCGGCTGCCATCATAGGAATCGGCAAAGCTGCCGTCACCCGATGCTTCAGCACGCTCCTCTGCGTGTCGTGACTCGTATTCCTCGTCAGGGATGTAGGTCGCTCCCAACTTGTGCAGGGCCTTGTGGATGCACAGAAGGGCTTCCCATGGCGAGTTACGTGATCGGATACCAAACTGCCACCGCACCGGCTTCGTCTTCTTAGGAGGGTTGATGGGTGTCATGCCTTGGGGTCTTGTGTTGGCTTCGTCAAGGCGCAGCTGGCTTCGCGAATGCGGCCTGAGACGGCGTGATGTCTCTTCCTTCTCAGCATCTGTCCTGGCAACTGGGAGCTCATCGTTGATCAAGACCTGAGGAGGCGAGTTGTTGATGGCGCCGGCCTTTTCTCGCTCGACATAATCCTTGTGATAGGCTGGAAGACTTGAAGGCAGAATGCCAACCTTGCTCACATAAGGACGAGGGGTAGTCGTGGTCGTGGTCGAAGTCGCCGACCGGGCTGAAGACATGCTGAGCATGGGGCTTGACCCTTCAGGCTCTAGCAACGCTTCAGGGTGTTCTGCATCAGTTTCAATACACCATGGGGCCAGGCCAACTGGAGGGGGACTCACGATTCACTTGCATCATCTTGTTCTCTCTCACGATCATGTAAGCATCCTTGATGGCTGAAGGCTCTGATGCCTGAAGTGCCTCCTCGACATCGTTCTTGCCGTAACCCATAGTCTTGCTGATCTTTTCTGTGACTTCATTATGAAGTCTCTCTTGAACCTTTTCGGGAGCGTTAGGCGCGATATCGTTCTTTTGGATGGCCTTGTTGGGATCCACTCCCGTGTTAAAAAACTCTTCGACGGGAAGCTGGAGATAGACGGGGAGATCGGTGGTGAACCAAGGATCTGCCCGGATATCCTCGATCGTGGCTCGGTGCACGGGGTTGACCACCAGCATCTTCTTAATCAAGTTGGCGGCGCCAAGAGGCATCCACTGGGGGATGCTGTAGGTACCCTTTGCGATCTTGGCAAACAGGCTGGGGATGTGCTCGTCGTCAAAGGGAAGACGGCCGACCAAAAGGACGTAGAGAATGACGCCGCAACTCCACACATCTACTTCTGGACCAGCATACAGCTTTCCACCGATAACCTCGGGGGCTGCATAGTTGGGACTGCCGCAACTCGTCTTGAGGAAGTTGCCGTCCGTCATGATATTGCTGAGCCCGAAATCGGCAATCTTGACGTTGAGGTTCTCGTCAAGGAGCAAGTTCTCAGGCTTCAAGTCACGATGGACAATCTTGTGACGATGGCAGTATTCTACTGCGCAAAGCATTTGCTGGAAGAAGCGACGGGCCTCAGCCTCCTTCATACGGCCGTGCTGGACAATGTAGTCGAAGAGCTCTCCACCAGCGTATTCGAGAACCATGATGATCTCATTTGGGGTCTTGATGACGGTGTAACTAGAGAACCGGGGTTAGCTATGTGAAGGTTACATGGCCGCAAGTGTAACATACAGCTTAATGATATGGGGATGACGCAGCAGCTGGAGGTATTCGATCTCGCGCTCTACGCGTCCAGCCATGTCACGGCTGATGAGCTTCTTCCTGGCGATGATCTTGAGGGCGACCTGCTGGCCGGTGCCGTTGTGAATAGCAAGCTTCACCTTGCCAAAGGAGCCCTCTCCCAGGGTGCGGAGGACCTTGTAGGCGCCGATGCGCTGCTCCGTCTTGATCCTCTCCTTGAGCGGCGCATCGGCGGGGCGGGTGCCAGGTTGAGGAGCATGTTGCTGTGGCTGCGGTTGCTGCTGCTGAGGTCGACGGACGTGTGATGAGGACAAGGAGATGGTCAGCTCCTCGTCCTCAAAGCCTCGGGGAGCCATGGTGATGTCGGAGGAGGGGTGTCGAGAGCCTTGACCAAGGCCAGGAACGAGAGAAAGCGACGGCGGGGTTGGAGGGATCTCGATGGGTACCTAGCGGCGGTGGATGTTGGTGCCCGCTGGATGTTGGGTGCTAACAGCGAATATCAGGACAATGGGCGAGGACGACACAATCCTGATATGTGCGATATGGTCGGTCTGAAGATGAAGGAGGAGAGGGGGCGTTCACAAGGATGAGACGACAGGATGCGAGAGTTGGTGGTGGTGGGCGCCCAAATTATTAGTGCTGTAGCACATGGGAAGTGGTGCGCTCTAAAAGCTCCAGTCTCTCTCGCTGTAGGAGTCACTGACGATGGATGGATGGGTACCCCGGCAGCCCGGGGAGGGGCCCCTCCTACCAGGTGAGGTCGGGTTTTAGTGGAACCCCAGCCAACGTCGTTCATGGATGGATTGGATATCAATGGCTGGGAGTAAACGAGACGTGAAATGTGGACCATTGATACTGTATCTTGGTATGCACCTGGATCGATTCCAAGCTCGAAAACACAATGCTTGTTATCATTATAATCTCGACCGACAAGATCCCATCCGAATACGCAGCCGAAAACGTCCTCTTTCAGCTCGAATTTGTTGGGCTTCATCCTCTTAAGTCGTCTGTCTCCCTGGAAATTTTTGGTGAAACCATTCGTTCGTCCATGCCTTGTTGGTCGTCGTGTTAATCAGCCCATGATTCATATGCACCTCTGGCCTCATACAATCCATCAGTTGAGATTGCTCGTGGCTGGCTTCCCACCAACTTTTTTTCCTCCGTCTGATTTATTGTCAGCCCATGAAAGCCTCCCAACAACTCAGACAATAAAAGCTGTGAAGTAAACATGGCTCGGGAAACCCGGATACTTATTATGTAACCATGAAGAGTTTCGAAACTTACGTTGCTGGTATCCATCACACAACGCTCGTCACTTGACTCACCCCGGTCAACAAATACAATGATATTCGTACAAAAGTCGTTACAGCTATGATACATTGTCTTCGAGCAGTCCCAACCCCAAGCCACTCATTTTTCCGTTTTCCGTACTCCATCTCTTGATACGTACATAGACACGTCACTCCCTCAACCTGTTCAACCACTACGTTGCTTGACCTCCTCCTGCTTCAGCCTCTCGATCAACTTCCCTTGCAGAAACGGACTGAGTCCCAAGCTGTTTCTCCCATTAGCAACACTCCCGTAGATCAGTTATAAAGGTTACTCACATTCCAGCATTGGTCAGGATGCGGTATGTTCCACTGGGCTGCACCTTGCCGATAATGGTCCCAGAGTCGTCCACCTCGACGCTCCCCAGGATATCCTCCGGCCAGGCTATCCGCCCAAAGTCTGGAGGATTCCGTCGGTCGCTGAGGTGCACCCATCCTCCCCGTCCTGCCCCGCCGGCGCCTCCCTGAGCGCTTGCGCCGCCAGCACCGGAACCTCCGGCGCCACCTCCGGCACCTTGCTTCCGTGACCTGCCTCGATTGGGCCGCTTTGGGGAGAAGAAAGAGCCTCCCGAGCCAAGGTTGAATCCTCCGGGGCTGGCGAATGCCCTGGCCTGGCTGATCAGGTCTTCATCCTCGTGGCCGTACTCGGACACCACCTCGTTGAGGATCTTGACAAAGTCGTGGTTCTCGTTGAAGGACTGGGGGGTGGGAGGCACTTCGGTGGTTGTTCCGATCGCAAGGCGTTCAGACGGAGGTTCGGTCTCGAGATAGCTGAGGATGTGCGTGAAGGGGGAACTGGGATTGTTCAGGACTTTCTTGATTCCAGTCAGTGTCTGGTACACTCAGGGTATGGCTGAGGGTGGTGGTGTATACTGACGATTTTGGGGTTGCTCGAGAGGCTTGAGATTGCCCGGAATGGCACTGCCCGTTGACGAGCCACAAAACGAAACGTTGTCCCCAGCATTGTGCTGTCAATTGGAGATTCAAGACTTGATGCTCTTTCTCGACTCGTCGCATTCGAGCTCTGAGCTCTGAAAGCTAGCCCCACGTTGGATGAGGTCACTGGTTCAAGGCGGGACATGTCTTTAGGCGTATTATGCACTAATGCGATTCAATTAAACGCGTCGACGCGGTCTTGGACGCGACCCCTCGACAGCCCCAGACAATTTCATGGGGAGCACATGTAAAATCATCGACATTGATGAATTGATCAATATCAACCTTGACGATTATAATGCCGAATTCATAACCTGAAAATGGACAAAACACCAGCTCCCATATTTCGCAAACAGCGACCAGTCGCTCCGCCTTCTTCTGCGATACCCTCATCCTCTCCCGCCTTTGGCACTCCTGTTCATCCTCTCAAGCCCTTCGCCGTCAACGCCCCCAAGGCCGCCATCCTACCGATCATCCTTCCTCCGCCTACATTACGACCTCTTGCCTTTCGCACGTTTACAAAGAAGCACTCTCTTACTCTCACATCATCCGCCCTTCAAGAACTTGCGTCCTTCATTGGAAGGCATTGTGGTTCAGGATGGCGAGAAGAGGGTCTGGCTGAGAGGGTGCTCGAGGAGGTGGCGCGTAGCTGGAAGAACCGAAATGGAGGTGTCATTGTTGAAGGGACGAGCAAGGAGTTGCAGGAGATCCTCAAGGCGCTCGAGGGGAACATGAGTGGTGGCAGAATTACAGGTCCAGCGAGGGGACTCCCACGGGGTGACAGCATGCTCGATATTAGGGATAACGAGGCGATGAACACGAGACTGGGACTACGACCGGCGGAGCCCATGACGGATGATGCCAACAAGAGCTTTGGAATGTCGGGGTTGGGTGTGGAAGAAGAGCCTGAGGAAGAGAATACCAAGGATCCCAGGGCATGGCTCAAGATCATCAACGCCTATGAGCAGCCGAGGCTGATATACAATGTCAGCAAGAAACACTTTGAAAGGTTGGTACACCAGGTTAATGAAACCATGCGTGTTGCTAATTCTTCTTCAGAGACACCTCGTCGCCTTCATTATTACCAGCAGCATCACACAAAACCACAGTCTTTCGCAACCGCTACAACGTCATCCACCAGCGTCTCCTCCGAAACGAATCTTTCCAGACCTCGGCCGTCTCCTCCTCCCGCAAGCGAACTCTTCAGCGTTCTCTATCCAACCAACAGTCTCTCAAACTCACACCAATCGCCAACCTGCTGGGTCGTCATGGTAGCAGTCACATGTTGTTAGGCCTGCTGGTCATACTCCCTACTGGTGATCTTGCTATTAGCGACTTGACGGGTACTATTGCCTTGGATCTCTCTCAAGCTGTGGCTATCCCTGAAGACTCAGCCTGGTTCTGCCCTGGTATGATTGTCCTAGTCGACGGTGTTTACGAGGAGGAAGATGAATCTGTGGGCAAAGGTCTCAGCGGCAGCAGCGGTGTTGGAGGTACACTAGGCGGCCGATTCCAAGGCTTCTTCATCGGCCAGCCTCCATGTGAAAGACGCAAGGCGACCCTTGGAATTAGTGGCCCTGATGGCGGCCAGGAGCAGACCATAGGAGGTGGCTTCGGCTGGATCGACTTTCTCGGCGTGGGCAGCGAGCGTGCTTGCGGTACCAAGATGAGGAGGCTTGAGCAGCGTCTCCTTCGAGCCCGAGATGAAGAGGACGATGCACCACCTCGTGGCCGCGTGGTCATCATCGGTGAGGTCAACCTCGACCAGCCTCGGACTCTTCAAGCCCTACGCAAGATCCTCTCGACATACGCATCTGAGCCTGAGGGCTCGGCACCCCTTACTTTTGTCCTGATGGGCAACTTCACACAGCATTCTGTTCTAGCGCGTGGTGGCAGTGGCGGAAGTATCGAATACAAGGAATACTTTGACGCTCTCGCCTCAGCCCTCTCCGACTATCCCACCCTCCTCCAGTCATCCACCTTTGTCTTTGTCCCTGGTGACAACGACGGCTGGGTCTCTGCTTTTACCGCCGGTGCCTCCGTGCCCATACCCCGGAAACCCGTTCCGGACATGTTCACATCCCGCATCCGCCGCGCCTTTGCTACGGCCAACGCCGAGGCAGGGGGCAAGTCTGACGGCTCTGTCATTTGGACGTCCAATCCCAGCAGGCTCAGCTTGTTTGGTCCTAATCACGAGCTTGTCCTCTTCAGGGACGATGTGTCTGCTCGACTGCGTCGAACATCTGTGCGACTCAAGCCCAAGACTCATGATACCAATGCCGACGACTCGCAACAACCCCCTGAATCATCTCGAGATGAACGACAACCCTCCGAACCTATGGATCTTGATGCAGCCCACCATGATGACCCAACTACCACTGACACTGCATCCCCGGCTACTCCCCTCATCCCCCATGATGTCCACGCCGCACAGAAGCTCGTCAAGACTCTTCTCGATCAGGGCTATCTTGCGCCCTTCCGCCAAACCATCCGTCCTATTCACTGGGACTACGCCACAGCGCTGCACCTGTATCCCCTACCCACGGCCATGGTCCTGCTTGACACGACGGCACCACCTTTCTGTGTCACATATGAAGGGTGCCATGTCATGAATCCCGGCAGTGTACTCGTACCTGGACGCAAGGGTGTTGGACGATGGGTGGAATATGAAGTTGGTCGGTTGGGCCGACTAAGGGAGTGCGCTTTCTGAGCCATATGTAATTCATGCATATTTACAAAGGAGTTGGCGTCAAGGATAGGACTTCAATCTGGGTCATGACGATAAGAACAAGATAGATAGATAATCCACGCAACTTGAGAATCACCAATGAACAAGTTGAAAACACAAAGGCTTATAATCGTAAATACCTTGCCCGTATCTTTTCTGTATACATATCGTGACACTATTCCTAACCGCGCCGAATGCCTCTCCTAACAAGATATAACCAGTTGTTTTCCAGAGATAGCTATGCAAAACGACCGATAAACACGCCATGGACTTTCTCTCCCATCACTGCAACAGCAAAGACTCCTCATGCAAAACACCATACAGACCCTCAATCTCAGCCCTCACCTTGTTGAGCTCGGCCGCCACCTGCAGCGTCACCAATGTGTAGGCATACAACAGCGCATAGTCACTCTCCTCAAGTGCGACCGGTGACTCGTTGCCCAAGAGATCCACGCCCATGTGCTCCTTTCGGAATTGGTAGATCTTCCCCAAGAGCCGATCCTTGTTATTTTCGACAGTTGGGATGGCGTCGGTGAGCGGATACTCCAGCATCAGGCACGAAGCGATGACCTGGAAGACGTGGCAGATGCGTTCGCAGAGCAACATTCTCTCCGAGGCTGTGAACTCGAGCAGAGCTCTTTCACCGTCGGAAAGGCTACTTCGCTTTGATGTGATGAGACGCATCGCGTAGAAACCATTTAGCATGTTTCTCGTAGATCGCATGATGCGGCCATAAGCTGCATCTGGGAAAGGTCCGCGAAGCTCAAATTCGGATTTCGCAGAAGAACGGAGGCTTTCCAGTTTGAAAGCTAAAGCAGAGTCAGCGCCAGTGTTTAGGTGTGAAAGGGAGGATGCACTTACCATACCGCTGAAGAGCGGCCTGCTCACCCTCGCGCATGTAGTCCATTGTGTTGTTACTATGAAGCGACACAGTAAGAGGGCCACGCTTCCAGATGAGACCCATCTGTAGATACAGAACAGAAAGACCTTCTCGGAACTTCTTTCGCCCAGAAATGGGCCAAAAGAGTCGACAGAAGATGATACCCCAGAGGATGCCCAGAGTAACTGAGATGACACGATGGAAGGCAATGTCCCAGATCAAGGGGTCGGCGCCTCCTTCGTCGTCATCGTCATCATCGACACTCTGGGATATGCTATACGCATACAGAGTGCTGACATTGTATGCCAGCAGGGCGATTCTACCCAGGGGAGCCTTCTTGACCACCAAAATCACATAGAAATTGAATAGCGCCACGAGGCCACCTATGAATACCAGAGCAATGGCATTCCCTCGACTGACAGTCCAAGCAGTTATAGCAAAGGTAGCGCCGATGAGTGTTCCCTTGAATCTGGCGGTTCCTGTCGTGTTTGCCGCGCCAGTCGTCATGGCCGCGACAATCATGAAGGACAGGAGACCCCATTCACCTCGCCATGTTTGATAGATGGGTCGTGTCGAAGGGATAAATGCGAGCATGGCCCAGAGCAGTGCTCCAATGCCAACCTTGAGACCAAACAGAATGTCCTCTCTCACGAGGAACCGCGAAATTGTGAGTATTCTCTGAGCGAACCTCCTCGTAATCTTACTAGATTGAGGAGCAGCATCCCAGTTGAAAGTATCACGGCGCTTAACCATTGTGTCGGGAATACCCTTTGGTAGCTGAGATTTGCGAAGTCTCCTGACAGGTGGTTTTGGAATCAGGCTCTCTCGCTCGGGATCGTCGACAGGGGCTTTATCCGAGGCTCTAGCCCACTTGAAGTACCTCCAAAACTTGAGCCAATTCCAAGACCGTGAGCCGGTCTCGGTAGAGTACTTCAAATCTTCAAGGACATCCAGGTAGGCATCAGTCTCTTCGGCAACAGCCTGCAAGTTGAATGAGAAATGCCCACAAGCTGCAGCCACTTCCTCGATATCGGCCTGAATCTTCTCGGACCGAGCTCGCCCCATCTCAATGGCGCGGTATAGTTCCTGCAGGGACTCCGCCCTAGCATTATTGTAGAGGTTGAGGGCATCTCGCAGACTCTCCCTCAACTGCTCGTTGACAGCAATATCCGTGCTAGGGTCCTTGCCAAAGGCAGGTTCGCGGAGGATCTCGGACAAAGTATGAGCCAAAGACTTGATCGACGGACCAAGCATATCGATGAAGAGGGCAAAGATGTCTGAGGGCACTTGAAAGGTAGTCGTAGTATCAAGGGCGCTGTCTGACTTGTTTCTGTTGTTGGTCTGACGTTCCTCCTCGCTCTCGCCAGACTCATCGATGACGGCCAGCCGCTCTCTGGCTTCATCCATAAAGTCAGATATAGCACGAGTCAGAGTAGGCGAGAAGCCAGTTGGGGATGCAAGAGGCTGGTTTTCCAGAATCGGAACCTCTCTAAGCAAGGCGAACTGGGTTTCCAGTGCACTCCGCAATCCTCCAATAGCCTGCGACAAAGTATCGATAGATCTGGTCAACCGTCTGTCAAGTGGATAAACAGACTCGCGACCCAAAAAGTAGTGCTCAAACTTGGCTTCTCGGAGTATCGAGTTCATCTTTGCGTAGGCAGTGTTATACCTGGCTGAGACACGACTGTACTCTGCTGACCAGAGGTCATCTTCGGTGCCACTAAGGAAGCCCTTTGTGATGCTCGAGAGCTTGTCGCCCAGAGCTGCGGTGGCAGACATGATGGACTTTCGAAGCACTCGTCTCGCCGAGACCTTCCAGACCAAGACATTGACTGCGAAGGTGCAGCTCACACCGATGATGAGCATCTTCAAGACCTGAACAATCTTGTCGTCGTCAAAATAACCGCCCTGGACACCTTCTTCTTTGGTAATGACGGAGATGATGGCAATCGAGGTCAAGGTACAGCCGACGTTGACCAAGGGATTGTTAAGCTTCTGCTTGACCCAACCGACAAAGCCCAGACCTCCTCCAATGCAAATAATGAGAATGAGGGCGTGAGCAGTAGCAGTCAAGCCGAACTGGGTCTTCATGGCAATGGCTATGCCCATGGACAACAACGATATCACTTCTGCGTAGAAGACGGCGACAAAGGCGATCACGGTAGCCTCGAGCATAGACCCAAAGGTTCGAGCAGGGTGGAAGTAGACGGTGATGGTAGCTGTAACATGCTTTCCGTCTCGGTTCCCCAGAAAGTTGGAGAGAGGCGTCAGAAAGGTGCCCATGCTACCGAGCACATAGGCGAGTACACACTTGAGGACTCCATGGCCCTCGTCTGTGTTCAGCCATGCCCATAGTAGGACGAAAGCGACCTTGATGTTGTGGAATACGATGCGCACGCGGTCTTTGTTCGATTCGGCCGTGTCAAATGAGCGATAACCAGAAGCATCGTTAGAATTGTCGCTATTGGATGTCGCGTTGGTCGAGGTGCGCAGCGAGAATTCTTGTCGCGAACGTTCGCCGGTTCGAGGGATGATGAAGGTGCCGTTTCTGAGTTTCTGCTCAATTAATTAGACAAAATCGATTGCGTCGACATGCCGTGTAGCTGTATACGTACCATTCGCTGGGAAGGGCGTTTGGGTGGCCATGCGGCGGTGGAAGAGCTCGTGGCTGAGCTCATGGTCGGTTCGCGTCGACGTCGTCGTCTTTGGAGTCGTGAACAGTTATTCCGAGGCGCTTCATTCTCTCAAATCTTTAAAACTCGATGGACGAAGCGGCGGCCATCACGAAATAGTCTAGAAATGGTGTTGAAGCTTGAAGAGGATGGCAGAGCTGACGTTGCCGTGGTTGTATTGGATGGATTGTAGCAAACAATGGAAGGATGGAATCGGATTGGATGAAAAGCCAAGAATGACGATGATGAAAAACCCTGGACCTGAGCTCGAGTGGAGATTGGGCTTTCAAGTGGACCCCCTAGCGCCCGCTAGCCCGACTAGTGCGAAGCCACCTTGATGGGATGCGGGAGCCTATTGCTTGCTGTTGATAGGTGCTGATGTATTTACATGCTTCTTGGCCACAAATGTCTACTGCTTGCGTGAGGACTGCCAGAGCGTATCTATCCCTACTATCAAAGTACTATCTAAGCCTCTAAAAAGATCATAAAAGAACGTGTTAATTCCTTATCTTAATAGTAGTGAGCCTAGGATAAGACTAGTTATAATTATGAGAGTGCTAGTTACTTACTCTCTGCAATAGTATAAACTCAGTTGAGATATAAGCGCCAGTCCAGATGTTGCCAGTAATATGTGATTCAACCGCCCTATTGTTAAACTAATAAGTAGGCCAAGGCCCTATGAGCTTCCTTGTCCCCAGTATTTATGTCACCCTACCTCCGACAGCAGTATTGACAACCATCCAAGGTGGTTTTTGTGCCACAAAGTTCACTCATCTCTTGGGGGAAGACATAGCATGTAATTGAGAATTTACACCATATTTGTTTTTGTAACGCCTTTTTACTATGCTCCCCTCTCTCATGGCCCATATCCATCACTTCTTTGTCTGAGTGATCCCAAACGATGTCAGGTGTGGCCAATCTGTCATCCACCGTTAGAAAGTCTGCCAATAACTTGAGACGAGATGAGGAAACCTACCAAACGTTGTCCGGTCTTTGTTGATGTACGTCACCTTCGCCTTTTGTCCAACACAAATCTTCTTACCCAGTGAAGAGCCAAAGCAATATCCGTAACGTCCAAACACGGGACTATACTTTGCTCCCTTGTCCACTCTCCGGTCCTTGTTGAGTTTCTTCCACGCCATGCCCCTATCATCAGTCGCTGTCTTGCCCGTGTCGTAGTCAACAGTGATACTCTGACAACGGTAGCAATTGGCCGTCAAGGGCATCTGAATGTCCCCGTCGAATGTCAGCTCGCCCCAATAATCCTCGACAAAGGCGCCTGATGCGCCTCGTACGACGATGTTGGGCCGGAACTTGGTCACGTCCATGGTGTACCCCTCATCGAGTCTCGCTGTGACTTGGTCATTTGACTCTTCTGTTACAACGAGATAGTGTGCGATGTCGTTGAACACAAGAGACTCTGGTGGATGGGCCAATCCTGGAAGGAGAGATTGTATACGACGTGTGAGGCGGCTTCTCGTGAGACCCGATTTACTGTTGGGTGCCATGGAACCGAGAACAGGCCTGGATCCGTCTCCGATATAAACAAGAAGGACTTCGAAACCGAGACGGTCTGAGAACCAAGTTGACAGTTTGCTGTCCATCTCGAAGGCCATGGCCTTACTCGCATGCAGGCTCGTCTCAAACTCTTTGCGTCCTTTTGTCGAAGGATGAAGCGGAAATCGAATCTCGTCGGTCGTCTTTACATCCTTGGCCTTGTTAAACTCGGTACCTCGGCCACGCCAAGTGACTATCACTTCCGGGCCCTGGTCTTGGTTATAGTCGATTGAGGCCTGGAACAGCAACAGTTGCAAGTAGTAGCCCGCCAGCATAGTCTCGTATTTTGTCTCGCCCGTTTTTTCATCACGGTGGACCTTTTGAAGACTAAAGGTGCGGTCTCCCACAACTCCGTACTTGCCGATGCGGACTTCTTTCATCGGCGAGCCGCGAAGGGCCTTGACCGGGTAGACATAGAGCTTGATCAAGAGTCAGTTGTGGGTTTTATCGAGATGAATGGTTCTTGGATTACCTGTGTGACCTCCAACTTGTCCCCATCATGTGGTCTGGAGGACAGGACCAGAGCAAATGTGGTGAGTGCCACGAGGAGCAATGTGATGACGATGATGCCATCACCAGCTACCCCCAGGTTGCCCATGGCCATCTTTCCAAAGTTTTAGGCTGCGTAGCAAGATGGGGTCGTTTTAAGAATTAAAAAAAGATATGACAGAAAACGTTCAGCCCCGAGTCGATCAAGACCCAGGGTATGGGTTTATGTAGGTGTCGGCCATAGTTAAGCTTCGGCTCTTATCACTACAAGTGGGTTGAGTTACCTAGACTATCGCTGGCGCAATGCAAGCGCCAAGAACCGCCCCAAGGATTCCTTTGCCTATTCCAGTAATTTCATCGACCAAATCCTTAGCGTTTCAAGACGCACCGCTGATCCTGGCGCAACAGGCGGGGTGACATATGACGCCCTGAATCGAGTGCCCGGGTATGTGTTTTCCTGACTCGAGGGCTTCCAATCCACAAACCGGATACCCATGACTATTTCCCGGTTGGCTTGAATTTGGACTGGAGACTCCGAGTATCGTTTACGACGGATGTCTCGGTTGGCAAGCGATCTAGACGTAACCTCCACTGCGGGCCCGTTCCCATCCATCATGAGGATACCATAGCACGCAGGCAAAGAAATAAATGTGATGCTAGAGTACCTATGAAGAGAATGACCTAACTCCTTACAAATAAAAGCAATTAATTTTTAAAAAATTAGGCGATTTTCGTAAGTTTTTATTATAATTTATTGAATATATTTAGAGGAGAATCAATTATCGTACTCGTCCTCGTCCTCGTGTCTCGTTTCCTTGACGAATGTGCATGGATACTCGGTGGTAACTCCAAAAGTAATCCTCAACAGGGCCCTCATTTCAAGTATGCCTTGACATTCACGGGCTATAATTTTCAACTTTACAAGAAACATGCATTATGCTACCAAAAGACGGTCAAGACTTTATTGTACCGAAGCAATGTTCACATAAAAGAAAGCCAGGATAGACAACAATCCAACCCCAAAGACTGATACCAGCCACATGTAAAGACCGGAAACTCGCTTCGCCGTGGCCGTATTCTCCTTCTTGGAAACTTGCAGCTCGCCAGCAAGCAGTGGCTTCAGCTGCTCCATCGCCTCCTCGCTATGTCCCACCTCGTGGAATGCCTGTGTAGCGTCGGTCCCAAGTACTTCAGCCAGGATATCATCGCCGCCTCTAACAAAGGCCTAGTCAGTGGAGTTACTCTGAAAGGGAGAGTGACTTACGGGTGTTTCGACATGTAGTCGGTGATCTCGTACACATTGTTGTCGATGACGATGTATCCAGATGATTGCGTCGACTTGCTAGCGACATCTTGCAATGTGAATGTTGCCATGGCTGTATTTCTGCGTGTTGGTAAACTTCTTGGAGGTAGTTGTTGCTCTAAGATGCAACGAGAGGGCCTCTTTCATATACGCCACGAAAGGGGCTAGAAGAGAAGCCATACGAGGAAGCATGATTGTCCAGACAGCCCATCAACGGGCCTTGATTTGGAATCAATCATTCCATGGCTAGTTATTTGGCTAGTCAATTGCCCTATGGATCTTTCGCTGTTGCGACCATTTCTCTACTCATGCCCGGTTGCCAAATCTGTTACCAGATATGGCAACTTGTGCGGCCAACTGCCAAGATAACGATGGATACTCCAGTCACTCATACCTATGACAAGGACTACAGTGAATTATCCTCCACTATTAAGGCACTATCTAAGACTCTATAAAAATGATCTAAGAATAGGTTAATATCTTATCTTAATTTTGGTGAGGAAGAACTCATCATTCTGTCCTTTTATGTCGTGTGGATCTAATATGCATTTTTCTCGGTCGAAATAGAGTGAAGCCCCTGTCTTGTTCACATGGACTCCCCCAAGTCAATACCCCTTATCTTCAGACGAAATCTCAGAACATCCCTACTCAACCATTTACTTGAATCATCCATTGTTCTTTCGTATCTTACCAATTTGCCTCTCTTTAAGCACTCAGCAAAATGCCTGTATCTTGGCAGCTCGATCACGGCCTCCCTAAAGGTTTGGCGCTCTGCTTGATCCTACCAGGGGCTGTTGCCATCGGTCTTTCGTTCTCGAATCAAGTCGACAGGTCTGTCACCTTATTGGCCGCAGTTGTTTTCCTTGGGGGTGCTTTCTATCTCGGTCTTGGTAAGAACATTCTATTGCGGCACCTATCTACATCGAGCTGCTGCTGACATCCATCGTTGTCAGGTCCAAGACGCAGAACCGTTCTCAAGCCCGACGTTTTCCAAGAGTTCAACCTCGCCGAAAAGACCATCGTCAGTCACAATGTAGCCATGTATGGCATAACCCCTCCATCATGGGACTCTTTCCTTACTCACCATCGAATTCAGCTACCGCTTCAAGTTACCATCTCCCGAGTCGATCCTTGGCCTCCCAATCGGCCAGCATATATCCATCGGAGCAGCCATCAAACAGCCCGACGGCAACGTCAAAGAGATCATACGGTCCTATACCCCTATCTCGGGCGATCACCAGCCTGGCCACTTTGATCTCCTCATCAAGGCATACCCTGAGGGGAACATCTCCCAGTTCGTGGCTTCACTTTCCATCGGTCAATCCATCCGTGTACGGGGTCCTAAGGGAGCCTTCACATACACTCCAAACATGGTGCGTCGGTTTGGAATGATTGCCGGGGGTACGGGTATCACGCCAATGCTTCAGATCATGACAGCCATCGTCCGAGGCCGGTCCAGTGGAGATAGAACAGAGGTAGACTTCATCTTTGCCAATGTTACAGAGCAAGACATCCTCCTAAAGGATGAACTTGACAAGCTGGTGGAGGATCCAGGAATTCGCGTCCGATACGTGCTTGACAAACCTCCACAGGGTTGGAAAGGGGGAGTTGGCTACACCACAGCCGACATGATCACTGTAAGAAACCGAACAAGGTCTCACTCCCTCAGGAGGCTTCTACTAACAGTAAACAGAAATGGCTTCCTGCCCCTGCTCCAGATGTCAAGATCTTACTCTGCGGTCCGCCTCCCATGGTTGGTTCTCTGAAGAAGGTGGCTGAGAGCTTGGGGTATCAGAAAACTCGACCCGTGAGCAAGTTGGAGGACCAGGTTTTCTCGTTTTAGAAAGGGGGGAGTACCTACCTAGGCCATTTCCTCTCTGTGATCACGTAGCTCGTATCAGTAGTCAGTAGCAGTAGTGCTAGGACATGCAGATGCGGAGAGAATTAGACCGCCATAACGGATGGCCCAAAGGACCCAGATTTACGACTTGGCAGTGACTTAAACAGGCATCGTGATCCTTCTCGATCATCAGTAGGTAGTGCAAATAAGGTCATGCATGGTCCACGCATCAAGGTCGCAATCGCAATGCCAAACTAGGTAACGAAATCCAGAGGCTAGATCCCCACGATAACTTAAACCAAGATCAATCAGCCCAAGTAGCTTAATCACCAAGGGGGTCGAGAAATAAGACAGCAGAGGACGACGAGAGTAACCTGACTCCTTATGAATATTATAAATAAATATATACAAAGTATAATAAAAGAATCATCATAGATATTATAATAAAGATACTACTTTAGGTTTTTTTTTTTTTTTTTGTCTTCTCACGATCTTTAGAAGAGAATTAGGTAAAGGGACACTGGTATCTCGTTTCTTCCTTGACCCAGGTGATCCCCCAGACCCGTCATCCATTCCTCCCCGTCCGATGTAAAGCTCCGCCACGAGACATGTGTCATGTCCCATCGCCTAGTCAGGTCCATTTGGCCCCAGAAACACAAGAGGCCCATCTTGTTGCCTTTAGTGGCATAGCCCTGGTTGGCCCCCTAGTCCTCGTCTTGGCAAACTAGTCTATCGACTTTCTCGATCGTCTCTATCTTGGCTTTTGGCAAGGTTTAGTCGCTTCGGCCGCTAGAGATGGCATGTCCATAAGAACCAGCTCAACCTGCGACAACTCGTCGATCTTTCAATCATTCATCGCAAAGGATCATCTTCAACTCAACTTTACTTCATCTCCATCTTCTTATTTCTACAACAAGATGAGTCCCACTCCCATTCCGGGCACCGTCCAGCTCGTCGACATACAGGGCGTGGTCCATGCCAAGCATGGCGAGGGCCATAAGGACATCGTTCTGATCCCTCAACCCAGCGATCATCCGGATGACCCCCTTGCCTGGACTCCCAGACGAAAGTTGTTCAACATATTCTGGGCAATGACCTGGTGCTTTCTGGCTGCCGCAATTATCTCAGGCCTGTCCCCTGCATACCTCATGATCGAGGCCGACACGGGTATCTCTGTCGCCGACCTCAGTACTGGCAACGGCCTCCTATATCTCTTCCTCGGATGGGGAACTCTCATCACTCAAAACGTCGCCCTCACCTACGGTCGCCGTATCACCCTGGTCGCCTCGATCCTCCTCACTACCTTTGTCACTCTATGGTCCGCCTACGTCGAATCACGAGCCGAGTTGTTTGTCAACCGAATCATTCTCGGTATCGTCTCGTCTCCCATGGAAACTCTCATCGAGGTCATCATCGGCGACGTCTTCTTCATCCACGAGCGAGGTCTGTACATGGGCATATACTCCTGGAACCTCTGGTGCAGCGCCTTTCTCTGCCCTGTTGCCTCAGGCTTTGTGGCTGAGGCCCATGGCTGGCGTTGGATTCAGTATATTCTTTCCATTATCGGCGGAGTTCTTACTGTCCTCACCTTCCTCTTTTTTGAGGAGACTATGTTCAGTCGTCCAGATACAGTGCCTGCTGAAGCTCTTGAGATCAGCACCAAGGGTGAAGATACCCCTGGCTTGATGGAAGCAGCGCCGGAGCAACCCTCAGAAAAGTCAGAGCCCAAGGATGGAGAGCAGAAACCGACCTCAATCTCGGCTGGGCGCCAAATTGATTACCCGGCTGAGCCAAAGACGTTTGTGCAAAAGCTTGCTCTTTGGGGATTTGAGTCGCCGCGACCAGCGACCAAGCGCGCGATCCTCCTCCCTTTCCAACTCTTGCGATATCCGACCATCGTCTTCAGCGGCTTCCTCGTCGGCGGTATCCTCTCGTGGTACAACGTGGTCGGAGGTTCCTTAGCTCTCATCCTTGGCAACGAGCCATACAACTTTGGAACGAACACGATCGGTCTGTTCTATCTCGCCGCGGTCGTTGGTGTGTCCATTGGATGCGTCCTCTGTAGCACAACGAGCGACAGGATGGCCTTGTGGTTTGCCAGGAGAAACGGGGGCATCATGGAACCAGAGCAACGCTTGTGGCTCTGTCTTGTGTGCATTGTAGCGCACCCAGCTGGTTGTCTGCTCTATGGAATTGGCGCTGCGTACCACCTCCACTGGGTAGGAATCGCCTTTGGTCTTGGCCTCATCAGTGTAACTCTGCCCATCGGGTCAGCTTTGGCTTTCAACTACATCTTGGACAGTTATAAGGAGGTAGCAGGTGAAGGTCTCGTCACCTCTATTTTGATCCGTAACCTCATGGGTAAGTCAACAGCTCCAAACTCATGTGTAAAGAATCCCTTCTCACATTATCCATACAGGCTTTGCTTTCTCCTACTCAGTCGTACCAATGATTGAGAACCTGGGCCTCAAGAATGCCTTCATCTTGATTGCAGTTCTTGGTCTTGTGCTCTGGTGCATGTGTTTGGTCATGATTCTCATTGGCAAGTCTGTGAGACAAGGTTCGGCGGAGAGCTATTGGAGGCTCGTTGACAAGTTGGGTGCTACAGCGCACTAATGGCATCTATGTTATATATATCGGTTGATAGTGACTAGATATGTGGTCGTTATACAGTAGTTGCTGGCTTTATTTGCTTCAAGTCTCTTGAAATTCGTTATATAATCGATCTAGAAAGCAGATCCACTCACGTTGGTGAAGAACCTAATAAACGAGACACCAGAACAACAGAGAGTATTAACTAACTCATCTAAGACTTGGTAAATAATTTTCTATGAATATAATAAAATTCTTAGAAATATTTTATAATAATAATAATACTTTAGTCCATAGTTTTCTCATTTTGGTCTCACTTTTTCCTCGGTGCCACTCCAAAGCCCACCTCGCACTAACTCAATCCTCTGTAATCTTCTCTTCTCCTACATCCATCACAATCATGAGTACAACGCTGGAGCTTCCAAGCCTACAAGATGCTCCCGCCCGCCACCCAAACTGCTGTCTAAGCTTTTCATCCAAACTTATCGAAGTCTTGACCCAATTATTCTCCAGCACCGCCAATCCGGATGGAACATCAACTGTGCTCTCTATCGGAAGTGGCTCAGGGCTGCTAGAGGCCCTACTGCTCGCCCATATTGAGGCCAAAGACGACTCAGGAGCAACCAGCTTCAACGTGGAAGGTGTCGAAGTCCAGCAGTTGAGTGGGAAGTCCCCAGTCAACAGATATCTTCCAGAGCAAGCCATCTACACAGTTCGCGGCACTTGGGACATCGTTTCAAGACTGCAAGATCCTGATGTAACAGCTTTGATGTTTGTCTACCCACGACAGCCCGCTCTAGTCACCGAATACATGAGAGCCATTGCCAAGCAGGATCTACGCACACAGACTATTGTCTGGCTAGGGCCTATGGCCGACTGGGATGTATTTGAGCCTTGCTTTGTTGCGAAAGATGGTCACCAGATGGAGCTGGAGAAGATACAGGGAGGAGAAGCTGGGCTTGACGGATATGAGATGATGGCTGTGCTGAGAAGATGAGAGCCAAGACATCAGCTACAAGGAACGCTTTGATTTCAATATTCAGGAAGCCACCAAGTATTGCGCCAAATGATACCACTCCAGCTTAAACCTTCTTATCGCTCCGATTCTCCCAGTTGAGTAAACACCATCAACACTGCCGCGTACCTATAAAACGTCAGAATAACTCGTGCGGAACGGCATGGTTTTCTTACGCCGCTGTTGCTCCAAGAGCCTCAAAGGGCTTCGAAGCCATCGCAAATGACAGTGTCAGGAGAAATATGAGCACGAACGCCGTGATGACCCCCAATTTCGCTTTCAACCCGTCCATAGCCTGGAGGACCCAGATGGGCGTGATGAGCATGACGATACCAACGGCAACAATCACGACAGAGGCAGTCTTGTCCATTCTAGCATCCGAGTAGTAAGAGACATGCTCGGCGTCATAGTCTGCTGCTGCCTTATCCTTGTGTTTCCACATTGGCAACGTTCGGATAGTCAGAGAGGTGTCGATGAGGCGGCGTAGAGGTGTTTTGTCTTTCTGTACCAGGCAGATTAGATCCTTATCATGTTGCAAATATTCTTGCTCTTCAGCTGCTATTGCCACATAGTCGTGATTATGGTGCCAGTTTCTGATGCTTCTTATGTCGCGATAAGGTGCTTCGGGAAACCTCCGGAGCTTGGACTGCTGAAGCACAAATGCATCTAGTTTGTGGAAGTCCATGAGCTTCGTGTCAACGGAGCGTGTTCTGATGTACTCACTATATCTGTAGAGCTTGTCCGATATCAGCTCAGTCAAGGTCCTTCGGTCTTCTGCGTCTCCTCGAAGCCTCCCATTGTGTCGGTCTGGCGATTCACGTTGGCTGTAGCTTTCATCCAGTTCCTTAAGTTGTTCCTCCAAAACTGATATCTCGTCCTGCAATGCAAGGGCGACTCGAACGTTGAGTGTACCAAAACGTCGGAGAACAAACCAGTCATCCTCGGATGATATAAACTCAGTGTATCCCTTGTAACCAATGAACTTCCACGGTTTGCGCTGGATTTCCTCTTCTGATGGAGGTTCAATCTCTGTGTTACTGGAGATCTGTGTTGTCGAGTCCTGTTGTGTTTCCGAAGAAACACGGGTATGTATTGATGCTCCTTGAGACATTTCAAAGACTCTAAAGCTGATGCCACATTTAGCATTGATGCATTACAAAACAGGCTTCAAAGAAGGTAGCCAGACGCACTTTGATGTACAGTCTAACGACTGGGCTGTGCCATACGACCGACGCAGCCAAGAGGACCTTGCAGGTGTAAAGCCCAACAAGGCGAAATGAGGTGGCGGATGCCTGCAAGTATCGAAGCCACAGGATAATCAGTTGCAATCTCAGCATTCTTATTCCATCATAGTCTCTTGTTGATCATTTGTGTTGGCTATAGAGCCCTCATTCCCGAGTCTCAGATCAGGCTACCTCCCTTGTGCCTGATTCATACAAAGTCCAGCTTGTGCATAGTGTATTCGCAGTTCTAAAATAAAGTCTGGTGAAGGGGTTCATTGGGAGGGCTTTTTGCACAGCCTATCACCCTTATGTTTTTTAACCTCCTGTGTGACACTTTTGAACACAGCCATCAGTTTGGGCTCTCAGCCATTGGGCCCCTATCCTCTCGCAGCCAGCCTGCTTGACATGGGACCAAGGCAGAATCAGGCGGGCAGTCGGGCGAGGCAGACCGCCTGCAACGCGACTTTTCTGCCTATATAGCTCGGTAGCAATGTACGCAGAGTGCTATCCTCTATCAAGATATCTTCCAAGAATACTACAGCCAAACACCAGCTACTCGTCTCAAACACCTCTCGCCCCCTACAAAGCTGCTTCACCATGACTCCAGAAGGTTGTGAGGAGGTCGGAATTGCAGAAGCGGAGTTCAACCCAACGAAAGGGGGAAAGAACAGTCAAGGCCATAAAACGACGACCAAACCCAAGACCTCAGCTTCCAACAAACCAGACATCAATGACCATCCCATGAAGAGAATCGAAACCCACCTCCCAGAACCTCAGTATCGCACCGTCGCTGGTCACGTCTCGCGCAGAGCCAACGCATCCGCAGCGGCAGATCCACCTCCTCCACCGCCAGCCCCCATCCGAGCGACATCCTCAAATCAGCGGAAGGAGAGACGCAAGAAGACAGATGGCGGTGGCTTAGGCGACGATTCTGACGATTCGGACTCGGGTGATCAAAAGCCGGGCCAAGGCGATGACACCCCCAGTGCCTTAAGTCGTCGAAGGCGACCACGGGCCCAGAATGCTCCCGAACCTACATCTGCTGGCGTTTCCTCGCGACCTTTCGAGTCGCTCCAGTCCAAGCATCTCCAGTTTAGCAGGGAAGAACAGGAGCGCCTTGATCGTCGACGCGAATTGAGGATCATATCATCTATTTGGGAGAATATAATGCCACTCCGCAATCAAAACTCAAAGCAAGCAGCCGAAAGGAGCACCCAATTGATAGAATACTTATTGGGAGACAATGACTTTCCCAGGGGCTTTATCAACCAGGACTGCGATAAACGACTTGGTGAATACCTGGAACAGTCCCTCCATCGGGCGGCTATCGAGGGTATCACTCACAATGTTGATTTAGTGATGCAGCTGACTCATCGGTTCATAAGTGAACTTGAAAAGGAGGTAATCCGACGGTACGAGGGGGTGAACCGTGGACGCTACTTCAATATGACCCTCCGCCACATGGAATCACTCCTATCAGAACCAGCCATACAAGAAACTACTGATCTTAACATCGATACTTGGTCTGGCGCTGTCAACATTTTTGCGGAAGCGTTGATCGACAAGATGATGAGATGTGCCGAGAAAGGAAGAGACTATCGAAAATCTCTCTCTATGCATACATTGCCTGTCGATGCCAATGATACAGAGAGAACGTCATTCGCTCCTCATAGTCGATATCGGTGTGGTCTAACAAACGCTTACATGGAGTGGCTGTGCGAGGACGTGGATGTAGATTCCATCGAGGATTGCCCCATGGGGTTACTCAACGGTCTCCGGGCAATGCAGAGGCTGAAGACATTAAGGGAAGGAACTCGGCAGATATTTATATGCCGGAGCGAGAATGTCCATGGCATCTCCAGTCTCCGCGTCTCTCTCGCCATGTTCAAAGGCAACCAGCCGCTACGAACCCAGACGGTCAGCCCTTCTAAGCTATCTCAAATGGGATGGATTCTTGACGCACACACGCCTTCCTTTTGGCGATCTTCATTACTCGAGGCGACTATTGCGGGGGAGAAAGAGACCAGGAAGGCCGTGTTCAAAGTTGATATGGACGGCGCTGTCCTAGCGATTCAACGTTCAGACGGTCAATGGCTCGATTGGAAAGATATTGAGGGTGGAGAATGAATCAGGAGAGCATACCGAGTAAGGTCCAAGACAGTTGGGGTCTATCCGATGTGACGGCATTCATAGTTAGACAATCAAGGCATGTGTGAGCTCTCTCTCACGGGCCTTGTGGCCAATCTACAATTGTGATGCTTTTTGGTGTACGGGGAAACCGGGGCCACAGCAAATGATGAGAGGGTAAGGCTATCAACTTCTTTAACAGCACGACAGGACGTGGCTTCTAAGGCAACAGGGCATTTAATTGTCTATGTAATCGGATTCATACTCACTAGTTATGTTTTCAGGCACTCATTATCCTGTGAGGCGGCATAAACCTCCAGCCTGTTCATGAAAGGGGGTAGAGCCAAGAAACATCGAGGCGCAGATCAAATGTTGAGTCGAGCAGGCAGGCGTAAGGATTATCTTCTTGCTTGAACCCAGGTCTTTCTACCAAATGTTCGTTTCAGCGATTGTGCTGTGCCTCTCTGCTCAGTAGCCAAGGCGGCCTTGCAGTTGTAGAGCCCGACAAGGCGGATGGGTCGCCGAGGAGACCTGCCAGAGCAACTAAGCTACAGGGAAGGTAATTGTAATTTCAAAACTCATCAAGACCGTGGCAGTACTTTATTGGTCGTTTTATAGGTTCTTGAGTCTATATTTACCCAGGCTGCTGTTGGTTTCATCCATAAAGCCCAACAATGTCACCTTTTGCAGCGCTGGCTCACCGCCAGCCTCACTCTCTCTCTCTCAGCCCACCCTGCAGATAAGGCAGAATCCAGTAGATATTTCGTTTAGGCAGACTACAATGTGCAACTTTTTTCTATTTATTTAACCCCTCGGCAATGCGCATTCAGTGCCACACCTAACACCTCCAGAGACTTGTGCGACCAGTTCCCATTACCCATCTCAAACATCAGCGATCCAACGGAATTACTTCACAATGCCTGAAACGCCCATGGTGGGGGTCCCCATTTCAATCCACATCCCCGGCCACGTTTCCAGCAAGACTACGTCTGGGATAACAGCTCTTCCTCCTCCTCGACCCTCTGAAATCGGGCAGCACCTTCAATGGATCACAGAAAACGAAAATCAACGATGATTCCAGCGGCGCTTCCCCAGACCCAGACAAAGAGCCGTGGGGCTTAGCAACCATGAGCTCAAAACGGGGGTGAATCATAGCCCGTAAGTGCTATATCTCGAGTTTGCGAGTCATTCAAGATTCATATTCTGTCGTTTGATAGGAGATCAGAGGACTGCCTTCTCTTAGACATCAGCTACGAGCCAATTCATTTATTTCCGAAAGCATTGCTGTACCAAATCCAACATACAGAACAAGCAACCGAAAGGCGGATCCAGTCCATAGACTTCACGTCTGGCGACAATCAAGCAGCCACTCTGAGATGTCCGAAATCGGCAGCTTTTTAGATATTCGGGGTTATTCCGTCGAGCGCAACAGGAGGCACCAGCTTAGATTGGTTCAAAAGGCATTGTCTTTCAAATCTGGATTTAAACGGCGGCTAGGGTTGACTAGGAGGAAGAACGGTTCTGTTGAAGTCTTTTCGAGGTAGGAATAGGGAAATTCTTCAATTCTGGTAGTTAGGTTTCTTCAATAAAGACTTCACACAGAAGCTTTCTTATCGAGTTCTCCGAGTATATACATACTCGAGGGCGCATAGTTACCGAATAACGATTGTGACTGTGATTATGCTATGGGGTAGATATGACTTGTAGAGTGCACGATAGTCAGCAATTAACAGTCCAGTCGTTCTAGACTAATCTTCAATCGCTTGGTCGAGAAGAGTCGCAATAACTATTTTTTTACCGCACATCCCAGTGCTTTCTCCTTAGCCGTATTTGGGGACTGTGCGATTGATAAGAGAATGAGGTTATTCAGGACGTCAAAATAACGACGCAGGGTGGCTTATTAGCCAGCAACTAACCTTAGTAGCCCGCGGGTTATCCTCGTCCCCCCACTCCTAAATTAGTAGTAAAGCGTCATCTCTCAGTCAATGCCCTCATTGTCCAAATCAACAACAACACTCAATTTCCTAGAAAAGCAGACCTTACAAGCTTGGTCAGCAACAGGAGGAAACAGTCCAGCTTCTGTGTCACCTTATACCCTTCAACCCTTTCCATAAAACTCCCTTCTTCCCCCGCACATACTCAACTTCTCGGCATGCTACGCCGAGCCTTTTCCATCATGGCATCGTCATCCCCCAAGCGTTTTGTCCCGTTGAAGAAGGGCCCCCATGACGTTCCCAGTGACACTCCTGCTCTCCGGGGCGTCGTCTTTGACATGGACGGCACGCTTTGGTAAGATCGGCGCATTTTCCCCTCGCTTTCGTTTATCTAGTTATGCACCCTCGGAGGTTTTTTTACCCCAGCCAGTTCCCCCGGGTCGGTTCGTTTACCCTACACCGAGGCGTCGGATCTGGTTCGAGAGGTTGTGAAGGTGGAATATTGAGAGACAATGGCTTGCAGTGTTTGAATTGGGATTGTTCATCGCCGTTGTTGTGTCACTTTGCTTCAGACTACCATTTAATCTGGTTGTCATACACTGAATATGAGTGCTAACCGCCTCACAGCCAACCTCAGACTTATATGTTTGGAGAGATGAGGCAAGTTCTTGGAATCCCAAAAACAACAGACATCCTCGAGCACATCGACACCCTCCCAGACCACGAGCAAAAGACGGCCCTGGAGTCCATCCGCGCCATCGAGCGTGAGGCCATGAAGTCGCAGACCCCGCAGCCGGGCCTCATGACCCTCATGGCCTACCTCGACGCCAACGCCATCCCCAAGGCAATCTGCACTCGCAACTTTGAGGTACCCGTCCAGAACCTTTTGGAAAAGTTCCTCGAGGGATCTCGTTTTCACCCCGTCATCACTCGTGACTTTCGGCCACCCAAGCCTGACCCCGCTGGTATCCTGCACATTGCCAAGGATTGGGGCCTACAGGACGGGACCGGCGAGGGAGACGCCAGTGGACTCATCATGGTGGGAGACTCCATCGATGACATGACGGCTGGGAGGAAGGCTGGTGCTGCTACGGTACTACTGGTTAATGATGTGAATCGAGAGTTGGCCGAACACATCCACACGGACCTGGTTATTACCACCCTGGATGAGCTGGTTGATATTCTCGAGCATGGCTTTGTTGGGCGGGAGGTGGATGATGAATGAAATGGGGAAAATAGGACAACACAGGGCTTTGTAGGAGATGTATCACTGCTGAACAAGAACGATACCAATTTTTTTCTTCACCAAGCAAACGAAAGATCCCTACTCAAACGCTGATTTCATTTCATCTGGCTTTCCTACGTGGTCCTAATTCCTGTACGAGGGCCCTCCTCCTACACGGCTAGATACAGAAGAAAAAACCCCCAGAACCGAGATGGAACCAGATCCGCTGTCTCGTCAAGAGATAGATGTGATCAAAGTCCCTGGTTCTAGACGAGCTATGTAGTGATTTGAGTGTGATGATGGTCTGTCTAGAGACCACGATAAACATGTTCAAAACAGTGCGCCGAGGTATGCTAAACGAGTATCAGGGGGGCTGGGCCGCTGTTTTCAATATGTGCGGGAAGGTGGGTGTAAAAGTGTACAGCTTTTGGGCATCACACGGTCTGAGGCGCTCTATACGCCGTAGCCCGGGTTTGGCGGCAGTCCAAATCTTCGGTTCTCCCTTCGGAGCTCGTCGGGAGTCTCCTTTCGGGGCGGGGGAGGAGGAAGAGGGCCACCAGGGGGAGCTGGCCGGACAGGCAGGCTGAATGTCGTAGCGTTTGCGCTCATAGGGCCAGCGCTCTCAGGGTAGCCCGACACCTTGGGGATCGAGTTTGTCGTGACGACACGAGGCAGTCCAGGATGCGCCGAACCCGGTGTGCGGGCAGAGCCGTAGCCGTTGCGAGGTGGCGATCGGCTATGGCTCGAACCGTACTGATCCCGAGGAGAGATGATTCCAGCCCCAGCAATGGGGATCTCGCCAGAGGTGGGAGTATGGCTTCGGTCTTCGGGTTGCGGCTGGCTCTGAGTAGGGGAATCACTCGACCGGAGGAGCTCCTGAGTTGCGGGAGAGAGTTGAGGGGCAAGATGGGATTTCCGGTTGTCACGCTCAATCAGTCCAATGGCCCACTCTCGAAGATCGACTGGTGTTCTCTTGGCGGCTTGAACAAAGGGATCGCGTTCCTGATTCCGTTAGTATTTGCCAGGCGGGGTGGGCTGTATCACTTACGAAAAGCTCCTGGGGAGTTGGTCGAAGTTCAGGCTCCTTGTAGAGACACTTCTGGATCATGTCCTCGAGGATGCTGGGGAATGCATCACTCTTGGGGAGCTTGGGAGCCGGCTCATGGACAATCTGCTGGAGCAGGTCCAAGATACCAGCAGGGGCGCAGTCACCATCCGACAGCTGCTCGCTAGCCGCAAAGGGGAACTTGCCAATGGCAAGCTCCATAATGCTGAGACCGAAACTCCAAACATCCGACTTGACCGTGTACTTTTCTCCCTGGATTCGCTCGGGGGCCATGTAGGTAGAGGTTCCAACAAAGGTGTCGGCGATGGAGTTGACGAGCTCGCCCGAAACACCAAAATCGCAGAGCTTGATATGACCTCTCGAGTTGACAAGAATATTGGATGGCTTGATATCACGATGCATGATGTGATGCTTCGTGTAGAGATATGTCAAGCCGCCGAGAGTGGCTTCGGCAATCTTTCCCAGCACATCGACACGGACGGGACCAAACACCTTCGAGACTCGGTCAAGGGCACTGAAAATTAAGTCAGCCATCGTATACCATGTGACTAGTTCAAACCATACTCACCCAACGTCCATGTATTCCATGCACATAATAACATCGTTGTTGGGATTCAAGAAGGCACCGTAGAATGTAACGATGTAGTCGGAGTGGCATCCATGCATAATCTGGAGTTCTCGAACGATTCGCTTCCGTATCTCTCGCTTGGCTTCGACATGAATGACCTGAAACCATTAGTGTCTTGCAAAGTTGGGGCCGTGGTGGTGAGCCTACCTTGCGGGCCATGACAGTTCCTGTTGTGAGGTGCCTGACTTTGCTAACGGTGCCGCCGTTGCCAGAACCCAGTTCCTTAACGATCTCGAGGTCTTCGGGCCTCAGATCCAGCTTGTATTCGATTCCAATCTCTAACTGCTCGTCCTTGCCCGCATCTTGGCTCCCCGAGTTGAACTCGTGTCGGTTGGTTTCGGCCGTTGGTGGGGGTCGAGGGGCGGCTGCTTTGAGGGCAAGACCTTTGACATTTTTGCGCTTCATGGAGCGCGGAGCAAAGGGATCGGCCATGATTACGTCGGGTGAGCGATCGCGCTCGTCTAGTGAGGGTAGAGAGGTAGAGGTTGGGCGTAGCGAGGCCTGAAGTCGAGTTCAGTCAGACACAGCCAGTGTCTGGCTGGTGCTCCCCGCGACGGAAGTTCGGGGATGAGGACGGAGGAAGACGACAGGTCTCAGGAGCCTGAAGATGACAAGTGCTGAAATGCACGAGTATCGATCAGAGCAGCGACCAGAACAAGAGCCGCGTCGATCGAGGGGGGTCGAGGGCCGCCTTGAGATTCTCGCCTTGAATTGCTGTTCGGTGAAGTGATCTGGAGTCCAGATGGCGTCGGAGGTCGCTGTGACTAGGTCGCAGCGAAAGATGACTGGATGCCGTCGCCGAGGAGAAGAAAGAGTTCTTTGACAAAATGCGAAGTAAAGAACCAAGAGTATCCGTCGACCGTGGACTTATTAAGACGTTTGGTCAAAGCGTCGCTGAAGATTGCACGGGGTGTCGTCTATCACGGCTCCTGGTTAGGCGCGGACAGGCAGGACAGTGGCCAGTGGAGGGCGGGGTTCGACCAACGATAACGTGACGGGAGTGGCTGGAGGTGCGCTGAGCGAGCTGGAGGCGCAGGCGCAACAAAGGACGAGACGTCGAGAGAACCAAGGCGGCAAACAAATCACATCAAGGAAAAGGGGGCCAAGACGGGTTTGCGATACAATCACCGTCTCTACAAACCAGCAGCGGCGGTCATCCAAATTATGTACCTCAGATCTGGTGGGCCACTCGCTGTAAGGGGAGAGTCAACGAAGGGACGGAGTAAAGGCTTATAACACGGAGTAATTATAGCGGCTGATTGAGGCCCAAGCCCAAGGCCAGGAGGTGATGCCCCTGGCTGGCGATTGGGGATGGAGACTGGTCAGGTAGGGATTTGAGACACTCCACGCCTCGGGCTAGGTGCACGCATCGACTCAGGATTGCGACGAGGTAACATGGGAGCTGTGTGATAATTTAGGTCCTACATTAGATTCATACGACAGGTCAACCAACCCCCCATCTCCGGGCCCCGTCTAGAGTAAATCCGTGGCTGCCGTAAATCACGACACTGGTAGAATAAGAATACGCGGCATCCATTCAGATAGGAGGTTCAGGCGAGGCTTGACAGGCATGATTTTGTCCCGCGGTTGAGCATGAAAAAGGGAGGATAGACCAGACGCTTCTGCAACCACCGGTCGATTCGTTACCATCACGAGGCCGGCACTTGGACCAGGTTTGAGTGAGATTTTGACGAATTGAATTCGGCTCCCTTTGCAAGAGAATGGGGTTGCATTAAGAAATTCACCATCGGTGTCGCGCATAGAGCCAAACGCCTTGTCCTTGTGTAGGTTACTATCCAGACCAGCATCAATGAGGAGGCTCAACTTCATCACTGGATGAATGATTATGTCAGGAATCCTCCTCGGCACCCCAAATTCTCTGCATGGCACCATGCCTAATACGAAAGGGGAAGTTCAGCCACAGCGCCACACTCTTTGTCTGGTGCTTGAATGGCGGGTCGTAAGATGTTTGAAAGAGTATTGTAGTTAGAGAGTAGATTAGAATGAAGAAATCGGGTTGATGTTTTAAAGATTATTTCAGAAACTTCAAGAGATCACTCTTAAGATTCACTTCTATTTGAGTAACTGTCAGGGCATTCAAGAGCTTGCAGACTGCAGCTGAGGCAGGCTACACTCCTTCGGCTCGGAACATCCACTATTCCGACCACCCCTGCCAGTCGCGACAAGGCTGCACGCTGCACGTGTGTTGCTCTTCCAGCGCATGTCCAAAAAAATACCAAATACCAGAAGCTTTCCAGGAAAGCTCATCATCAAACTTCTCCCATCTTTATTTCTTCTTTTCTGAAAACGCGAGTCCAGTGAGTCTGGGAAAAAGCTCGCGACCGACTTTTTCGCTCAGCTCTCGAGCAATCGACCCCCGAAGCCGACCAAGAAAGCTTTGTTGCCTGCGCGGCAGCATCGCAAACCGTCAACATGAGCAACAGCATGCGCGATTTAATCTCTGGGGAGGCCGAGTTGGACGACGAGGAGGACGACGAGTCATTCGACGAGGATGATGGTGGCAACCGCAGACGGAGACCTGCCGTTGAAGACTCGAGCGAGGAGGAGGAAGACGATGACGATGAAGAGGAAGCTCGCAAGGTACGTTTTTGGCTTTGGGCTTCTAAAATAAGGCACCGTGGCTTATGCGCCGACTCTACAGGTTCGCGAAGGTTTCATCGTCGACGAGGATGAAGACGAAGACGACGTTGACGAGGATGACGCTGATGTGCGACCCGTGGTCAAAAGAAAGAGAGAGCATCGCGACCGCGAAGAGGAGGAGCAACTGGATGAAGATGATCTGGAGCTAATCGGCGAACAATTTGGCGAGCGACCCAAGCCTCAGAGTCAGGTGAGTTTCGTGACGGCAGCTTGCGCGACCTCAACCCCTTGGCACCTCTAACCATGACCCCAGTCCCAGTACAAACGTCTTAAGCGCGGCCACCGCGGCGAAGATCGCGCATCCGAACATCGCGGCCTAGCAGAAATCTTTTCCGACGACGAAGATGACGCGGCCGAGCAACGAAACTATGGCAGGTCATACCGAGGACAGGTCGACGAGTTTGAAGACTTTATCGAAGAGGACTTCCCCGACGACCCTGATGTGAAAGCAAGGGAAATGGAAGATGCCGAAGTCGCTCGACCTAGAGATCGCGGTGTTGGCCATGTCATCGATACCACCAATCTGGACAAGGACGCGTTGGATGATATGGAGGCCATCTTCGGCAATGGCGAGGACTACGACTGGGCACTCCAGATGGAGGAGGAGGAGGAGGACCGTGAAAGGGAGGAGCAGGCCATCGAACTCAAGGATGTTTTTGAACCGTCCCAGCTGAAGGAGAAGCTCCTGACCGACGAGGATAACGAGATCCGTTTCACCGACGAACCTGAACGATTCCAACTCGACCGAAAGAACTTCAAGAACCTGCAGCTCACCGCCGAGCAGTTCAGAGAGGAGGCACGATGGATTACCAACCAGCTGTGGCCAAAGAAGGGCCTGGCTCCCGATCTGCAGAGCCCATTCGGCAAAGCTGTTGGCAAAGTCCTCGAGTTCTTCATTGTCGATGAGGTGGAAGTGCCCTACGTCTTCCAACACCGCAAAGACTACCTGCTTCATACTCGCAAGACGCGCAACCCCAACCGCGACGATCCCGATGCCCCTGAATATGTCATCAGTGCTGAGAAGCTACTGAACCAAGATGACCTCTGGAAGATTTTGGAGTTGGATATCAAATTCCGATCTTTCGTGGACAAGAGAAACTCGCTCGAAAAGACCTTTGAGAACCTTCGAGGCCTGGATATCAACGACACAATTGTGGAGGAGATGATTCCCGAGGCCACAACCATGGAGGAACTCCAGGATCTGCAGGACTACTTGCATTTCCAGTATGGACCCCAGCTTAAAGACCTTGCTGCCATGGCTGGGAACCTGTCTCTTACGAAGCGACCAGGTTCCAAGTCGAATCTCCTGGAGCGAGTCCGTCAGGGCAAGGCATACAATTTTGTTCGTGCCTATGGCGTTACCGCGGACCAGCTTGCCAAGAATGCTTTGCGACAGGGAAAGAAGGTGTCTCCTGACGATGACGCTCAATATCCTATGGACTTGGCCGACAGCTTGATTGATGATAACTTCAGCACAGGCGATCAGGTCATGAACGCAGCACGACAGATGTATGCAGAGGAGCTGTTTGCTAGTCCGAGAATGCGCAAGCATTTCCGAAACTCTTACTACCAGGCTGCTGAGATCAGCTGTCGACGAACCGACAAGGGACTGCGCAGGATTGACGAAACTCACCCTTACTATGAGGTGAAGTACTTGCAAAACCAGGCCATTGCCGACCTTGTCCATCAGCCTGAGCTCTTCCTCAAGATGATGAAGGCCGAGGAGGAAGGCTTGGTCAGCATCAAGCTTGATATGCCCGCCAGATACGACTTCCGCAGGCAGCTCTACCAGGAGTTCGAGTCGGAGAACTTTAGTGATCGAGCGGAACAATGGCGGGAAGAGCGCAAGAAGGTGCTCGATCTCGCATATCCCAAGCTGGAGAAGATTATTGCCAAGAACGTCAAGGAAGTCATCCGAACGTTCTGTCAGGATGAGGTGCTCAAGATGTGCCGAGAAGAGTACGCCAAGCGACTCGATCAGGCGCCTTACAAGCCCAAGGGCATGATTTTGGGTACCACTCCCCGTGTGCTGGTTCTCTCCAATGGTATGAGCGACCCTGCTCGCGATCCCGTCTGCTGGGCTTGGGTCGAGGAAGATGGCCGAGTGATTGAACAAGGAAAGTTTGGCAATCTTGCTCGAGACGAGCGCCAGCGGGAAGACTTTGTCGAAGTTGTCAACCGCCGTCGACCCGATGTGATTGCTGTCAGTGGCTGGTCTGCCGATACCAACAAGCTCGTGCGTGACCTGGAGACTCTTGTTACCGAAAAGGGCCTCATGGGTCCCGAGTTCGAGGATCCCGACACAAACGACTACCGTACAGAGCCTTTGGAGGTTGTGGTAGTGAACGACGAGGTGGCTCGCCTGTACAAGGACAGCCCCCGAGCGCTTGCCGAGCACCCAAGCCTCAACCCCATCACAAGATACTGTGTTGCTCTGGCACGCTACATGCAGAACCCCATGAAGGAGTACGCCGCCCTCGGCAGGGATGTTACCTCCCTCTCTTACCACCCGTGCCAGAACCTCCTCCCTCCGGAGAAGCTGGCCAAGTATCTCGACTCGGCGATGGTCGACATGGTCAACCTGTGCGGTGTGGACATTAATGAAGCCATGACCGACAGTTACACTGCCAACCTCTTGCCTTACGTCTCGGGTCTGGGACCACGAAAAGCCTCGAGCGTTATCAAGGCGATCAATGCCAACGGCGGAGCTGTTAATACCAGAGATGAGCTCGTTGGTGATCCTGATAGTGGCAAGTTGCCAGTCGTGGGCCCTAGGGTGTGGAACAACTGCGCAAGTTTCCTCTTCATCGAATACGAGGCCACTAACCCGTCTTCTGATCCCTTGGATAACACGCGTGTGCACCCTGAAGACTATGAACTTGGCCGCAAGATGGCCGCCGACGCTCTGGAGCTTGACGAGGAAGACGTCAAGGCTGAGACAGACGAGAACGGTCCTGGTGCAATCGTGCGGAAGCTCTTCAAGCAAGATGAGCAGGACAAAGTCAATGAGCTTGTTCTGGAGGAGTATGCCGAGCAGCTTGAGAGGAACTACAGTCAACGCAAGCGAGCTACTCTGGAGACGATCCGTGCCGAACTCCAGGCTCCTTACGAGGAGCTGCGAAGGAACTTTGGCCTGTTGACGGCCTCGGAGATCTTTACCATGTTTACGGGCGAAACCAAGTTGACTCTCTGCGACGGTATGATTGTGCCCGTCAACGTGCGCATTGTCAAGGATGACTTTGCCATTGTCAAGCTTGATTGTGGTATCGAGGGCAGAGTCGAGGCTCATGAAGCCAGCCACCGCGCGTCCATCAAGGAGGTGCTCAGCGTTGGACAAACGGCACAGGCTAAGATCCTGGACATCAACTACAAGGATTTCATGGCCAAGCTGTCAATGCGGGAAGACTCGCTGCGGATTCCGTATAAGCGGCCAATCAACTTTGGACGTGATGGGTGGGATTACGCTCTCGAAGCGGCGGACAAGGACGAGCTGCGGGAGAAGGACAAGACCACGGGCCGAACGCAGCGTGTGGTCAAGCATCCCAACTTCAAGCCGTTCAACGGTCTCCAGGCTGAGGAGTACCTCGGATCGCAACCCAACGGCGAGGTGATTATCCGTCCCTCGTCCAAGGGTAACGATCATCTGGCGGTCACATGGAAGGTTGCGGATGGTGTCTACCAGCACATTGACGTGCTGGAGATGCAGAAGGATACGGAATTCTCGGTGGGCAAGTTGCTGCGCGTTGGCGGCAAGTACACGTACAGTGATCTGGACGAGCTGATCGTGGAGCACGTCAAGGCCATGGTGCGCAAGGTGGAGGAGATGATGCGGCACGACAAGTTCCAGAGCCGATCTCGGGGAGAGACGGGTAAGTGTTACAAGATGTATTGGATCAGACAGGGGCATGATGCTAACAAGGGGCTGCAGAGAACTGGCTAACGACATACATCAACGCCAACCCGAATCAGTCAACGTACGCATTCTGCATTGATACCAAGCACCCTGGGTACTTCTGGCTGTGCTTCAAGGCCAATAGGGCGGCCAAGGTGATAGGGCTGCCGGTACGAACGATCCCTCAGGGCTTTGAGCTCAAGGGTTACCAGTACCCCGATATGCGAGCACTGTGCAACGGTTTCAAGCTGCGATACCAAAACGAGTTTTCCAAGATGGGACGTCGGTAGGTCGGCAGCCAGATAGGCAGGCTGAAGGGACTACTAGGGGGAAACACATGTTTGATTAGACTTGGAATGAGGATGAAGCTGCAAGTGTACTTTAGGCGTAAGTTAATGAGTTTTCTTTTGCGAAACGAGGAGATAGAGGCGAGCTATGGCAGCAGGGAAAAAATGAGAACCAAAACCAAGCTTAATCGACACGATTTGACGCATACCGAGAAGTTTATCGTGAGTTTACGCCAAGGGGAACCGAGCTTGCGAGATCAGTTCGACGATGATCATCCATTCGCCCTATCTTGGATAGGCCTTTGACTCACTATCCCCAGTTGACAATCTCATGGATGAGGATGATGGCGTATCATGTTGCGCCATAGACTGATAACGTTTAAGTTGTGATATCACAACTCAAACCTCGGGACTCAGCCGAGTTAGACTTGATAGGAGATGATACGATCAAGATAGAGTATCGCGATATCTATAAGCGTATGCAGGCAGTCATGACTATGAGGTGAACCATGATTACGGTTACGCCATGGCCGAGATGCGTTGATAAGGTGCTTCTCGAGGGGAGTCAAAGGAAAGTCACGAAGCCAGCCACGCGCTAATGTCCCCAACTCAGCATAATGACCCATCTGGAGATATCACAAGCACTTGGTCTCTAGTTGCGTAATTCCCAAACAGCTTTGAACACTTGTCCACTGTATCAAGCAAAAGAGTCGGTGATTACGATAAGAATGGGGCATAGCGACGATCATGGGACCTCTACTGGTTCTTGTTGCTTCTGGAACGAAGCGGATACCTCGGCGGTGGACGTCGTCGCGAGAGGCACCATGAGTGGCGAGCTGTGACGTGTGGCTCATGCATGAGCGATCGCGGAGAGAGGGGAAAGCTGAGGTTGCGAAGCCGCGGTTTGATCTCTGTTGGTTTCCATGAGGCTCAAACAAGGGGATCGAGAACTAGCTGGAAAGAGCTCGAGGTCAATTGAAGCTTGCAATTGGGCAATTGGAGCCCAAACTTGGCTCAAACCCCCTGAGTTATTCGAGTACTTTCTCTTGTTCGAGACGTCGTTCGGGGATGGGTCGATGAGGTCATGTGCATCACTGCGCCTGACGAACAGGAGCGCGTGGCCAGCTGAGTCAGTTCCCACTCAGGGGGACCCACTCAATGAATTCGATGTCGGCCATGCAAGAGTTTCGAACTCCGAGAACGGCATCGGACTTTGTAAACTTGGGCTATCCTATCATGATGGGGAAAAGACGAGATCGGTTTCTTGTTACGTTGGAAGAATGGGTGACCCACACTTTGGTTTTGGGAAGGAGGCTCGTTGTTCGGTAGGTAAAAGGTAGATTTGGCGCGGATGGTTCCCCCGGCAGATGCGGCTCGTTGGAATTGGTCAATGTGACGCTGGGAGTAGTAAGAATCAGCCAATATCCGTGACAAGTCCTCTGTTTTGCATCTCTAGACGAAACAAGACGATGCAGACACGTATGGATGTCAATTGAGTCTCTAGACTCCTGATTCCATGCTTGCACTCTTCTCGTATCTCTTGACAACCTTTGCTATCGCTATCAGCGGCAACTCTCCTAGGGCGTACGCCGGTACCTGCGTACCCCGGATCCCCGCAATTTAGCGGATCCTCTTTGCTCTTGTGGCCAGGCGGACCGCCCGCCGCCGACCGCCGAAGAGAGAGAACAGGAGACCCCTGCTGCAGCTTGAGAGACACACACCGACGTCAGTTCACCACGAGGTCACCTGGTCCTACACGCGCGCGCCGCCGCCGCCGCCGCCGCTCCTCCCTTTGGCTCACGCGTAGCATGTTACAGCACAATGTGTTGTTGTTACTACGGACGCACGCACCGCCTTGGACAAGACAAGAGGCGGATGGCGTGTAGGTGCCTCCAGTCAGAGAGGACAGCACAGCAACTTGACCATGGTTGGGATAGCTAATCTTGTCGTTTAAGCGCCGGGGAAAGAAGCGGCCAAGGAAACCCTGCTAAAGAATCTACAGTACAGTACTAGATTTGGGGAGGAGTCAAGGGGAGGCGAGATTCAATTGAGCCCATTGACCACCGGCAATAGCACGAGTATCGTCATGGGGATTCGAATTGCACAATCTGCATCACGGCCTGTGCTCAAATCACCTCAATTGTCTCTTCAATTGCTCGCAATTTGACACTCTCTCTCTCCTTTGTCCCGAGGGCTGGAATGTTTGTGACTCTTTTCCTCCCCGCAGTGGTAACGTGCTTGTAGAGCTTCGGTCGTGAGAGGTATAGAGTTGGGGCGGCGGCTGCTTGCGTCAGGTCACGCGATAACGGACGGGATGGGGATGAGACCCGCCCGCTACTGTAGACTTGGCTACAAGATCCTCCCCCCCGGCTGAAGTTGACAAGGTGGAGCCAGAGTGAGGCGCTGCTTGCACCGAGACCCATGATGGACCATCACCATCATGAATGATGGGGAAGAGAAACTGGGCCCTTTTGTTGCAATGACTCTTTTCGTATGCGTTGGTCAATTGATCCATCCTTGTCTCCGGGGCCGGCACTCGCTCGCTTCCATCTTGTTGGGGAGATACCTCCAGCTTACAGTACTAGGCACAGTAGGTAGGTACCTAGCAGACAGGGGAGCTTTGGAGCTTCCCCTCGTCGACGTCCTGCCTAGGGAACATCGGCCGGGCCATGACCTGATTGGGCACGAGGTGATGCCATCACCCAGCGTCCCTCGCGTGACTCTCGGGATATAAAGCTTGGGAGCTGTCCCTGGATTGCATCTCGCTTTATCCCATCCAGCATCTTGTCTGCCCATCAACACCAACCAATTGCGAACCAACGACAACATCTCTTTTTTGAGATCCAACACCTTCCTCTTGTCTGAAACACACCTCTCTCCAACAAGTCTCCAACACACACATACTACGTTCAATACAGGGATCCAACCATTGATTCACTGTCTACGTCCACTGTCTGCATCCGCTGCCTGCACAATCAATCGCCATCATCCAACACGTGCCCGTCTTCCTTGAATAAGAGCACCTAAGCAACAACTACAAAAGAACTTGCTCCTCACATCGCAACACTTTACTCTCACACATCAGCATCACATCGCCTCCCCAACTTAGTCCCTCACACCTCTTTCATCAAAAGTAAGTTTATAGTCTCCTTTTTCCCTGCCGCCTCCCGCCACTTCCTCATCCCCCCTGCTCCCCTCCTCCGTCTCCCGGAGTCGAGGTATACACGGAGTACCTGCCTCGCCGCCCAGTACAGACTCCCGGCACCCCGCACCCGCTTGGAGCACCCAAACTCGCTCACCCGGGGAAGGGGCTCCCTGGCGATTGCCGTTCGTGTCTGCGTTCTGTCTGGTGACGTTTGACCTGGCCTCCATTTAAAAACCATCCAAATCCCCTTCGTTCTCGAACCTCTTGACCCCTCTTTCCCATCCTTCATCATCCTGATCATCCATCACTTGTCATCTACAACTACATTCTCAAACACGACTCTCCTCCATCTGTACCACCAAGCGTCTTTCCCTCTACACCTCTCACAAGTTAGCTTGCTGTCTGCCCCTCTGCCTTCAATCTCATGCTGACTCCATCTCCTGCAGTGACTCGCTCTCACAAGGCCAACGACCGTGACCACAAGGGTCTCGCTGAGGGCACCGCCCTCCCTACCGAGCATCTTCCTCGCTTCTTTGCCAAGAACGGCTATGCCGATGTCGACCCCAAGAAAGTGAAGAAGGACGGCTCTGGCCGAGGTAACTGGTATGTAACACAGAAACCTCTACTCTGCAACAGCGCACTAACACGCTACCAGGGGAACCGTCAACGACGACATCGCTGACGAAGACTTCACCTTTACCAACACTCGTCGCCGCTCCAACAGCAGCAGCTTCTCACACCACGTCTCAGACTTCAAGACCAAGTTCGAGGTCAACGAGCCCGAGCCCGTCTTTGAGGAGTCGGTCCATGGTCCAGAGGAGGAGGACCATGAGGACCTCACCAAGACCGACTCTTCCGAGAGCGGCCGATCCTCCTCTTAATCGGCATATCGCATCCTCCTCGAGAGGTCGATAGTCATAGGCTCGCTGCCATGTTTGGCAGCAAGCAACTTTTTGAGGGTCCAACTGTACAAGGAACAACGGGGGCAAAGGTTTGATCTTTTTTTTTTCTTAATGCAAGCATGAAACGACATGGAATGAAACGAATGAAACAACAGAATTATGGGGATGAATAACTTGATCAAACGGATGGGGGGGAATCGGAACGACAATTTTGGACGGAGTTGACGGACCCTCGTGGCTATTCACTGATCTCGACGTGGATCATGGTTATGGACCGCCTGTGAAAACTTCTTTTTCCACGCGGCCAGATGTATTACTGTATCACTAGCTTAGCTTATCAAACAAAGCGACGACAAGGCTGGAAAGATGCTCATATGAGCCCAGCCGAAACCATAGTGTTCCTTGCATGAGTTCTATGTCTTGTCATGACTATTTGTCTCATTGACATCAAGTGCCCCTCTTACAATATGCATATCCGATCAAGATGCGGTCTTTCATATCCGGAAACCACCAACTCAGCTGGGCTGCCGGGCCTCAAGACCCGAGGCCATCACGAGTTCACCTGCAGCAAATGAGAGTCGGATAGGGACATGCCCAGAAACCCATTGAGCGAATAACCAAGCCCTGTTAGCCTACCTATCTTTGACAAAAAAAGCCCCTTCATCTCTCTCATTCTCTACCCCGCTCCCTCAAACTCCCTCCTCCAGCACAGTATCAGGAGCAACAGACGGCGCTGTCGATCCCTCGCTTGCGCTGCCGCTGGGAAGGGATAAGCGTCACTGCGATACTGTGTGTGCTTCTTTCGATGCCCGACCGTGATGGAATGTACGCAGGAGAGTTGTCCCATTTGCTGTGATGGGAATGTATGGATGGTGGTTGGTGGGTGTCGGCATGGTGATGCTGAAGCTGGAACTTGTGTTTTGAAAGTTGCTTTTTTAAAAACATGTCTTTACATTTTGCTCTCTCTAGATAATGTACTGTAGATTACAATACCAGTTGATCACCAGCATCTCTCCATCACTCTCTACCCATCTAGAGTAATCGTCCATGTCGTCGTCCTTATCGCTATCGCCATACATGACCACAGTGGAGATTTTGACCCTCCTGCGGATGTGACCTGCATCGCGATGGCCCGCTGTAACACCCCTAAACTTACAGGGGGGAGCTTAGCAAGAACACCCCCGCGATACCCGGATGGGGTCTGGGCGTTGGGTCAAGCCACCAAGGCTGGGGGACGAGGCTGAGATGTGGTCTGTGCGTTTGGTACGTTGAAATTTCCAAGGCGAGCTTGCGAGGCTGTGGTGCTTGAGCTTCTAGTTTGCGACGCGACCAAGATCAACGACGGCTCGAGACAGAACAAGGCAACAATTCGAAGACCACTCTAGAACTAAGTGATTGCGCAATACGTTTGGATCAAGAACTACCCAATATCTAGCGTCCACGGCCACCACAAGCACCGTCTAGCCAAAACACCAAACCAACCATCATCATGGCCGTCCCCCCAGCATATCACGAGTCCCTCCCCTGTAAGACTTCCTTACCCGTCACCCATCCAAGTAAAACTAACAAACATCCTTCCAGATGTCGACCCTGAACCCTCTCCCGAAGCTCTCGCCGCCGCCCGCGCCCTCATAACCGCCGAGGCAGCTACACAACCCCCCAAACCCTCCTCCC
>JALLKD010000200.1:0-51556 GCA_023509735.1 Fusarium liriodendri | reverse complement strand
TAGAGCTGTACTAAGCCAGAGTCGTGATCATAAAACTCAGCATCAAGCTCAAGCCCAATAACTTGGACCGTGTCCCAGCTACACTCTGTACTTCCCGAGTAGAGGAAGTGATGCAAGGTGCCTGGAAGATCGGGCTCCTCCTCGGATTCTGGTAGGCGGGAGATGAAACGGCGTCGGAAGAGGTCGAGGGTATTTTTGCCTGAGTTGTACAAGGGCGATCTTCCGAAAAACCTGTTGAAAAACTCCTCATCTACCCCATTATCATGGCGGCTGATTTCATCGAGAATTCCCTGGTCGATTATGGCTTGGGGATCTTCCTCGAGCTTAGGGACGTCATCGGCGATGGGGCGAGTCGTAGTCATCGTTTCAACGTGTATGAAAATGAGATTTGGTTTAGTGGAGATATTTTCGATTCTGTCTTTTAGCCAGCGTGAGGATTGTTGTCGAGAATGATTTGTAGACAAAGTCAGACGATGGGAGGGGAAGGTTTAGTCTTTAGGTAGTCAGAGAACAGAAGTTCTTTTATAGCCTGGTTATTGGGTTTGTTGAGCAGCAACGTTTTATTGTGTTGAACCTTATTTTGCACAACAACCTCACTTTTTCATCTCTGCATCGTGGTCGTCACTCAAGACGGTGTTTGTAGTGCGTGCAGCACTAGTAGTGTCATTACTGTGGCCTTTCATCATGGCTTTGAAGAGCGTTAAACATGGACGCCAGAGTGATCCTCTATATCCCAGTGACTTGGCCATTATGTCGTTTGCACCATGGGTTGAATATCTCTAGTTACCAGAAACTCAAAATCGAGCACATCTAGCATTGGTGGGCTAATAAAGCCGGGCTCTCAACGACCAGGGGCATCCTCAATGCTTAGCGAGCTGGGAATATCATCCATGTCTATTAGGGTGCAACAGATCTCCCTCAAAGTGCCTGCATCTCCAGGTTAACGATTCCATCCAAGGCCAGTGATGATCCTTCCGGAGTCTTTATGTCTTGGCGCGTGAATCCTCTTAATTAGATGATCACTTCCTTCGGAAACTTTTTTACGGCAAGTTTTCGGACACTTCTGATTTTGCTGGCACACGGTATGTATATAAAGCGAAGGCGTGTTTAGAAATCCAATCAGATCAAATAATTAATCATCGTAAAAATGAAGTCAATTACAGCTCTTCTTGTCGTTCTTGCCGTCCCCTGTCTTGGTGGTCAAGCGCCATGGGGTCAGCTTCCTCCCACCGTCACCATCGCCGTCCAACCAAAACAACTCAGCATTCCGCGAAAAGTGGTTGAGAATTTCGAGAAGGAAATTTCTCAGCAGAGAGATTTTCAAATCACGTGGGAAAATTCGCAGACGGACCGTCGATTTGGCGTGGACTACGAATGGATGACCACGGCTCTGCAGCATTGGCGCGACAAGTTTTCATGGAAAGATGCTGAATTGAACATCAACCGACACCCTCATTTCATGACTAATGTCACTATCGACACCACGGAACTGCGGATTCACTTCATGGCTCTCTTCTCCAAAAGGACCGACGCCATCCCGATTGCCTTCTTCCACGGCTGGCCAGGCAGCTTTCTCGAGTTCATGGACATATTCGACATTGTCAAGTCACGATACGATCCAGAGTCGAGTGCGTATCACTTGATCGTCCCATCACTTCCGGGATTCACGTTCTCAAGTGGTCCGCCCATCGACTCAAACTGGGGCATTGCCAATACATCTGCCGTGATGGACACTCTGCTCAAAGGTCTTGGATTTGAGAATGGTTACGTGGCTCAAGGAGGTGACATTGGATCATTCGTTGCCCAAACCCTCGCTCTATCATCGCCCAGTTGCAAAGGTAAGAGTCATTCTCAAATCAGAAATCTCTCAGTTGACTGACAACATCAGCGGTGCACCTCAACTTTATCCCCAGTGTTCAGCCCCCGGGTGTGCCAGACCCTCAGAACGACACATCACTTACGCCTCAAGATCGTCAAGTCTTAGCTCGATCACAAGAATTCGTCAACACAAAGCAAGCTTACGCTCTGGAGCAGGGCACCCGACCAGCAACGCTTGGCTTCGTCTTGAGTCACAACCCCGTCGGTCTCTTGGCTTGGATTGGAGAGAAATTTCTTGCATGGACCGACCCATCAAGAGCCCTATCACTGGACCAGATCCTCACGCACATCTCTACTTATGATCTTACTCAAACCATCTCAAGAAGCTTCTACGCCTACCGCGAGACTTCTTATTCGTTATATCCTGAACCAGCCACAGCTCCTCGAATTGAGAAACCGATGGGATACAGCCGGTTCCCCTATGACAACTCCGGAGTACCAGAGTCTTGGGCCAAAGAGGTTGGAAACTTGATCTTTTACAAGGCACATGAGCGCGGTGGACATTTTCCGGCTTTGGAGTACCCCGAGGTATTGTGGGAGGATGTTGAGTCGTTTGTCCAGCAGATATTCCCGGACTCGGCTCTGTAGCTAGTAGCCGCCTTTGAGCAGATCTAAGTCATCTTCAGCTTCTTGAGATTATCTTGAATTTAATTACAAAAGTATCACCGTCTATGTCGCCTGCAAGTTCATTGTCATCACAAGCAGCCACCTGCTTTGTGTAGAGAGGACGCGTTAAACTGTCGCGAAGAATACCAATCTCCAGGCTTGCTTCCAAGTGGCTCTCTTCCCCAAGTAGGATTGTCTCGGGACATTCTGATTCAATTTAATCATTGATATCTATTGGTTCATAGCTTGCTAATATAAAGTTGAGCGGCCAGAATTCAAAGTTGTTATGGGATGTTATCGCAAGCTTTCTATTGAAACGGCCCCACTTGAAACATGCTTCTGAGACCACGCCGCCGGGATCCATGTTCTTTAAGTAGTCCCTATCTCAGCGCATTCATCTTCAAACTAGTGATGCATCAACAGAGGCGTAGACAAATGTATAGAGATCCACGAAACAAAAGGACACCTTGGGCTATAGGGTAAGATCTCCCATAGGCTCAAGCATATTTTCTAATGCGCGCTAGAACACAGTCAATGAAGTAAGCACAGGCATGTTGGGTGGTACTCTCTTGGACCAATAATCAAGCTATTCCCGAGCTCATCGGCGATGTATCACTTGTACACATGATGCTGGCATTTCGCGGTCGTGCCGTATTAGCTTTCTCAAACACCGCCAAACTTGCCCTGATGGGTGGAGTTGTCGACCCTTCTCTCACCTCAGATTAGCCTATCCAGAAATAGAGATCCAATTAAATGCATCATGACCCTGGCACCCGTCGCTGATCGTGATCCAAATTAAACGATTCACTAACTGGGGAAAAGTCGCCGAGGCTTAATCTCATTCCCTGTCAGATCGGCAAGGATCACCTGAATTCGGCGCATGATCAAACCTGTTTAAGCATGCGTTATGTCAATGCTCCCCTCATGAAACGCTGGCCCGTGAGATGACATGATGGATCCACGGCTCAGCCCTGTAAGTCGCAACGTCGATCGTTTCTCATCCAATCAGATTCTGTCCGCGCTTGATGGCCCCTAATAGAGGTCTCGCTTGTTTGCTGACTGCATCGGCTTGGTTTATGGGCGCTAAGCCAGGTAGGATTGCAGGATGAGGCTATGGGGGAAGGTCATGGTATATAATCCTGAATGCCGTAGACCATGTGGGACTTTTTACTTCCAACGTCTCGAGTTATTTCTATCAATCACAAAAATGGCGTCTCGAGCGATTTTTTGGACTTTTCTCGGTGTTGCCGTGAATTCGGCATTCGGTGCAGCTTGCCTCCCCCGATCACCCTTCAAGTTGATCGTCGAGCACGAAGGGGATCTTGCGCCTAGCGTCAACCTCGATTTTCCCGATCCCTCCATTGTTCAAATCGAAGATGGCTCCTGGGTCGCCGTTGCCACTGAGGGCAACGGTAGAAACCTTCAGATCGCAACAACCAGCGACCTTCTAGAGGGAGAGTGGTCAGTAAAGGACTACGATATTCTTCCAGAAAACGGCTGGACGAACGGCGAGAACTTTTGGGCACCCGATATTCGACGCCTCAACGATAAGGAACACATTATTTATTTTTCTGGAAGACGCCAGAGCGATGGCCAGTTTTGTATAGGCGTTGCCCGCTCAGAAGACCCCGTCGGCCCATACAAGCATGATGAAAAGCCATTGATTTGTGCCCCTGAAGGATACCACGGCGTTATTGACGCGTCTGGCTTCAAGGATCCCGACTCTGGCAAGAACTATGTCATCTTCAAGTACGAGGGAGATGCAAGCGGTCCTAAGGGTGGTACACCCATCCTTATCCAGGAGATTCAAGACGACGCCAAGACGCTCGTCGGCGAGCCCACACAAATCCTCGATCGCATTGGAGAACTGGATGGTCCTCTTGTTGAGGCGCCCAACATCGTCAAGCTCAAGAATGGCGTATACGTCCTCTTCTTCAGCACGCACCTATTCACCGATCCAGAGTACGACGTCAACTATGCCTACTCCAAGAGCCTAACGGGTCCGTACACACGAGCAGAGGAGTCTCTTATTGAGGCGCCTGACTTTGGACTCAAGGCTCCTGGAGGCATGACGAGCAACGAAGCTGGAGACATTATCGTCTTCCATGGGTGGTGCAGAGAAAACGCGCGGTGCACGTACGCGCTTCCTTACAAGTTTGAGGGAAGCGTTTGAGTGAGGGGTGTCGTATGGAATGAATTGGTTAGAGAATTTTGTTTCTAGCGTGGCTGTTGGAAAAGAGCTTATGAAGTTCTAGCCAGCCAATCAGTTATCCAGTCGATGCATTGCTCATTTGAAAAGAACTTCGTTGATCAACTCATGTTCACTTCGTATTCGCCCGTCTAGGACCAAGCCACCCTCACCGGCGGCATTCTCACACTCAGCTGAACAATTCAGTAGATCGCTTGACCACATTTCAACAGCAGTCATTCTGGTTATTGAACACCCCTGCATGGCGCTTGATCGGGGAGGTACTAGATCGAACCGCGGGTCTAGTCCCTATGAGTCTACGACTGAGGGTTAGGGCGGTGTATCGGAGGCTGCAACGGATCTGGTGCTAAGTGGATGTCAATGCTGTCTTTGTACCAGTGGCTTTTACTAGAAAGGTCTTAGGGGTTAGTCCCTCAACCTATCTCAAATAGACCGGAATCCAGGTTTCTTACGCCGATCATTTCCCTTCACCTCAAAGTCTAGACTTCAAATTTCCCCTTCAATGCGAGGATTACTTCTCCTACGGTACATTTCGTGAGAGGTTCTGCACGTTAGGAACGCCTGAATTGACGTCCAATGAATACCTTTTGTGGCACTACATAGATTTATTGCGTCCAGTATGTAATGAAGTAACTGCAGTTCGCTTTTCATTCAGAGTCTAGACTCTGGGCTAGTGAATGCTTAAATATCCTCAAAGCTAGTTCATGCAGCATAATCTATTTCAGGCACTACTGGGTTGACCTTTTCGATCTGGATCTTATGAGATCGAACCAGAGGGTGGGTGGGCGACTATTATAGCTGGCTTGGCGTAGTATAGCGTGAGGTTCTGGGTGCCGTGAGGGGAAAGTGGTAGAATCGAGACTGCTTGTCAACGGGCGTCGATCCTTAAAGTTCAAGCGATTTGTTCTATATAACATGAGTCCATTCAACAAATTATGCAACACTTCCTCATCCCATCTATCCACCATATCTTTTGAATCCCGATATTATCACCGAAATGAGGCCAGAAAGCCCCCAGTTCGGCTCTCAGCCTGGTGCTATGCCGGAGCTTGACTCCTCGAGTCCCAGTGATGTAGACCTCACCAACATCCTTTACATCCACAACATCCCCATAGTACCGGCCAATATGAGACCTGAGCTCGATTCCCGCATCAAAAGCATCACCTCCTGGGTGGCTTGGGAGCTGACCAGAATTGAAGACGCGGTCCAGGATAAGATCAGGGATCGGGACTTGCCAATGGATGACTCCGTGGCCTCAACGCTAAAGAGAATGTCCTACCGATCCAAGGTACTTGGCTATACTCGATGAGTTTCGAGATGGTAAGATCACGTCCCAATGCAGACGCTGTGGCGTCTTGCTCTGAATACGTCAATCTAACTCGATATTCTCCTTTAGGTTGGCCGAAAACGTGAATCCTGGGACTCATATCCCTCAGGTCAGTGCAGGAGAAGACAAGATCAACCTTGCGGTCGCGCATAGAATTCTTGCAGAGTTTGGTACTCGAAATTCCTCACAGGTCGTCAACGTTCTGAAGGCTGTGAGTCTTGGCTTCAACGGCCTTGTACAGACTACTCAGCCGCACATGTTCTGCGTCATTGACTATGATAATAACACCATCCTTGAGACCATCTCCGCTAGTCAGTTCAAGATCCTCCCTCGTCTTTTGCCGGGCACTGATTCTTCAAAGCCATCAAAACTTTCCTTTTCAACGTGACCGTGGCGGAAAGCCAGGATCCGTCATCTCATCCGGCTAGAGGCAACTTCTCCCATCGCAACAACGCTTTTGCGCCACCGGAAGCCAAGTTCTATGAGGCACGGATTGAATACACTTGCAGCGAAGCCAATTTTGATTTTCCCCTCTGGGGCAAGAATGAACCGGAGGAAGAGACTCATTATTCGCTGGGGAAGCAGGTGCTTGCTCAAAGACAGCTCCGTTTGTTGAAGGAATGATGGTACCCCATGATACTGTGGTGATATTCATAGTGTAGCTATATGAACCTAAGGTTTCGGTGGTGAGGGTAGTAGCAGCTATAGTGTTATCGTTCTCTCAACTTGAAGGTTAATAAACTCATCCGAAGTGCTAGTGAAATCACCCTTTCACCTAATAGATAGCAATAAAGACTATAGCGGGGATTCATGGGTCATAATTATGTGACAGGATTCCCAAGTTGTGCACACTGTCCCAGCGGCCTCACGGAGCCACAGTTGTGTCGAAAGAGAGCTTGCAAAACCATCACTGACGAGCTACATCCCCTCATCACTCTGGGAATCATTGATGCCGATAAGGGCGAGGAGGACCTCTTCTACCTCAAGATCGTCATCTTGGCAAGGTTGCACTTTCAACTTCATAGTCACCACTACCTATGCTGGTCTGCTCGGCGGCGAACTGCAGAACAATTCAAACCTGGTTGTTTTTATTGGTGCTAAGGAGCGTCATGAGCATTAGAGTCCCATCTGCGTTGCCGTGGGGGGTGGGGGCTGCTGAAGCGCGTAGTCAGTTGATGCGGCCAGTTAGCGTTTGCTGGTTGCTTCAGAAGACGACTGCATATTGTATCATCTATCTGCTTCGTTATATAAGCCTCGCTAAGCATATTTGGGCAGAAAGGGCATTTTCAGCCTGACCACTCTAACAGAATGAGTGGTTTCTCCTGCAGGCTGCGCCACCCGTGACAGATTTTGGCTGAGCATTTACCCCTCACGTAATCCCTCATCACGTCACATCCTTCAGTTCCAGTCGCGGGTCGCGTCTTGAAACATCTCGTACTGCAATGCGTATCCTTCCTTTAGCCGATATTTGCGAATGAGTGCATAATCTAGTTGAAGGCGGACTATGGCAGACCCTTTGAGCACAGCGGCCAGCGTCGTCGGGCTTCTTACAGCAGCCGCGCAAATCTCAAAAATACTCGCCAATGTCATCGATAAAGCTCGTCACGCGCCCGAAGAATGCAGTCGAATCAAGTCAGAGGTTGACGATATTCGAAATGTCCTAGTGACGCTTCAACTATTCATCATCGGGACACAGCGTGCTGCTCGATCGCGAACATCTCTCATTATGGTCGAGCAGGTGGTTGCCACGCTAGCGGCTTGTGTCAAGACATTCTCAGAACTCGATACTTTTGCAACGGCCTTGCAGAATGACTCCAATATGTAGATTTTTGACAGGTTGCGTTGGGTGAGCAAGGATAAGGAGATCAAGGCCGTGCTTGTGCGACTTGAGTCCCACAAGTCGTCATTGACGCTGATGCTCACAATATTGACCTGGCACGCTCTTCTATCTACTTGACTTTATTTGAACGTTTTACTAATGCTTCTTTTTAGCCAAAGTCAAGATGATGCCGAAAGTCGCGTTGATAAGCTCTGTGACTTAGTGGAACAGATGTTGTTGCGCGACCTAACTCTCAAACAACGTCTGGTTGCATTGGAGGCAGGCAATGGGCTAGAAGAACGTAAAGGCACGGCAGATACCCGGCTTCATCGACTCAGCATCAGTGGAACTGATCACCAAGAGGAACCCGAATCCGTCTCATCCACCAACAAGCAACCAGAATGGCAACACAGCTCTCATGGGTTCGCATTCGAAGAAATACTCATGAGCTCTAGGGCTTATCGAGTTGTAGCCAACGACAACTCGGATGCTTTTTCCATTGTAAGCGCAGCTGGGAGGACAGCCTCTTGGTCCATGTTGTCTGGCCTCAGTCTCTCTGAAATCTCCCACATAGGCATCCAGGCTATTCCCATCTACGCTAGCGATATCTCGAATGAGGAATACTACGACTTTTCACCTACTGCTTCTCATGCTGTACATACAGAGGGCCCACAACAGTCAAGTCCTAGGAAGCCGTCGCGGCGTGACCGCCTGAGGGGCCTATTCAGAGGGCCACGACCTATTGGCCCTGAGCTTCTACCAGAACAAAAGCCTCAACTTGTTGTCTTTGGCGTTTTACTGAGAACGAGCATCGATTATGCCAATGTTGCGATCACCCTAATCGATGCCACTGAAGAGCCGGATGTATACGGGTATATACCTAGAATCGTCGGCGTAGTCGGCGCTTTCTTGAAGCAGAAAGGCCAGTCGCACCCTAGACCAATGATACGCTCCTGTGTGTTAACAAGACTTTCTATATAGGCATAGACGTTGAAGAGATCTTTGCTACGCTCGGAAATCCTGTACGAATAAGCAAACTACAACAAGAATTTGACGCCCCCCCCCAAAATATGGTAGGGGTCTCGACTGGACCCCATATACCGTTCACGACGCAGCCGGGATTTTCTTACGATACCTGAAGAGTCTGCCAGAGCCGCTCATTCCGTATGATATGTACGGTAGCTGGATAGACAGGCTGACACCCTTCATCGATCGAGAACTGACCGAAGAGGAATCTGCCAAGATGTTCGAGGTAGCGAACAGCCTTTTCATGGACCTAATTCCGCTCCATCGCAATGTTTTACTCTATATACTCGACATCCTGCGAGAGACCGCACTCCGGTCTGAACACAACCAGATGACAAAACTCAGGTTGATCAGCATCTTTCAGCCCTCTATAATATCTAGGCCACCCAATGAGATGGATTTTGAGGCTCATCATTCGGCAGCAAGTGTAACAATGCTGTTGCTCAGCAGCGGGCTCGATGAAATTCTCATAAAGAAGGAAAAGACCTGAGCGTTTGGTTTTGCTGCTTTTTTGTATTGATAATGGCGTCATTTACTGTTGTATCTAATTGGCTCCTTGGAGATTCTCTTAGTGATATTATAGCAATGGAAGGAAACAAGGCGAATGAGGGTGGGCTAGTAGCCTACCTACTTATGGAGAAGTGAGAGCGATCTATCCAAAGGTCAACGGCATGCAGCACTCACAAGATTGTGACCGTTGATACAAGGGTAGAATATAGTTAAGCAAACCACCAATGAAAGTTCAACTACACCAAGGCCTGTTCAGTGCTCGTTCTACCACTTTGAGTAGGGCGAAGCAATATCCAAGAGAAAGAATTGTCGTCGTAGTAACCTTTCCACGTGGTTGTGGCTTGCTGGCCTTAACTTACTTTGCTGACACGAACTCAGTTGAGAAATGAGTGTCATCACCACCATACGCTACACTTCCAGGAGACATTTCACACTATTCTTGGAAGTTGTGGCTGACCTTATCTTTGGGAGGCTCATGAATCAATAATAATACCCTTCTAAAAGTCGAATCCTTTCCCAAGCAGTCCTTAAGCGTTATCTCCAACTGAATGCCTTTCAACGGCGCGCCTCTCGCCGCAGCACGTGTGAACAAAAGTTAACAAAGAGTAAACTGTTACAGCGCGACTGATTCTTTTCTCCGAGTGTCCATTTTACAGAGTTTTCGTTGTCATATAAAATAAAGCCTTGTTCACTCTGCAAATTTATTGATATCTCTCCAAAGCAACCGACAATCCATTCCTCGTTCGTCATGTCTACACCAGGGCATAAGCATTGGCTCGCACCATACGAAGTTCGCCATGGCGTCTATGCTGTAATTGGAGCCGAAGTCCAGCTGCACCGCCACGAGATTCTGCACCATCTCCGTGGGCATCTGGAGAAGCGTCATCGAGAGGAACTGTATTGCCAGCTCCGCGGGGCTTTTCGCATGAAGTGTCTCTCGCAAATCGACTGGGCACAAGCCCTCGATTTCCGGAATAAGACAGTTCCTGTCTATCTTCTCACCGGCGACGCAGAAAAGAGAGGCCTCAGTGGGCTGCTTCTCATGGTTATCCACAACTACCTGTACCGCAAATGGTTCCGCCTCTATCGTTCCGACATCGAACGTGGCCAGTTCGTGGCAAAAGTCATCCTTGCCACCGACCAGCCGGACACCAAAGATGAAGAATCTGCCGTCGACCTGGCGATGCAAATGCAAGCCACGATCAATACCCGTCTCGACAGCATCAAAGCGCAGCAGTTTTACACGGCCCGACCACTATTTAGGGCCATAGCTATCGTGATCCCAGGCCAAAGATATTATACTTGTGGCCTTGTATATCGTGTTGCTACTATGTCTGTCCTGACTATCCTCACTAGTGAGCAAAAAGGGCCAAGCGCACCCATTTCATTCGACTCAATCGCTGATCGGGCCGAAACCGTCACCATCGGCGGTAAGGAAGGCGTGCGAACCAATCTAAAGACGTCAATCGACTTTGTCATGTTTCTGGAGCAACGCGAGGAGGCTGCTTTAGGTCCACAGCCCGACCCGATTGCTTCTACAGATGCCTCGGCACTTGACGACTGGGAAAGAGAGTGGATTTACGAAAGGGCACAAACAATGGCAAACCAACTGGGATGGAATGAAGAGCCGTTGGTCGGTCCCAGCTCACGGTGGGTGAATACAGCAAAATACCCCGGCTGGACTGGGCAAGGAGCTCAGATGGATACCGTCGTCACCCAGAGCCTGGAACAAAATGGGTGGAGGCTCCATGCACATGATTGCAGCTGCGGTGATCACGTGAGTCTTGTAGGGTCAGGGCAGATACATGGGGAGGTAGAGCACGAAAAATAGCTTCCTCAGGCTTCTTGAACTAAAATTAATTATAGGGCGATCTGCTATTGAGCCTAAGAACCGCGTCTTAATTACCATTGCCCACATGGGCTCGTCTACTTGTCGTTGAAGATGACAAACCCTTTCCCCCTTGTCTAGGAACAAGACGTTCAATTGCGGTCTCGATGTAGGTAGGTATCTGCCTCCCTAGAGGCATGGAAAAGTAGCGTAACAGGATCGTGTGAGGACTAAAGCTCGGCATAAGGAAGACTTTTCGACTCGTTCTGAGAGTCGGCAAGTCGCCACTGGCGTGAGTGAGAGTAGGCGAGCAATCTAAGAATCAATGAAGGCGGTCATGGGTCCACGCGTGAAGATAATAGTACGTCAAGCTATTAGCCCTAGGGGTTTCAAGAGATTCTTTGTCAGTTCAGGCATCACGAAGGTAGTCTGGGTAGAGTCATGCCTGTAGAAAGCTTCCGGGAAACCATCTGCTCAAAGTTGCCCCATGGTCACGGCGTTGCAGTTTTCTCAGCGGCCGCAGAAAGGTGCTTCCCAGCCAACGTGTAAATAAGAGCTGACCCAGAGTGGTTGTTCCATGGATGCCTTTAGATAATAAAATTGCGAGAGATGCTTGTTGATTGGTAGCTTGTCTCGTGCGCTCGGTGTGAGTTCGTGAATTAGTTTCCTCCTCGCAGGAACAGTCGGGTTGTTCGGAGTCAGAAATACTCCCATCGATGGATACCTCAGACAAGCTGAAGCAATTTTGCAGAAGAGTACTCGTCACCTATCGCGATAGTCCTATCCACGGGGCACAGACACGCGAACTCATATAGGTGTCCCTCGAGGGAGGGGAGCTGGTCGTCTAACGGTAGACCGAGGTTCTGATACCAGTAGGGGAACCACAACATTTTCACACTTTTGAGGGTCAGGGCCTCGCCTACGTGATCCAGATCAGCTGTGGCCTATGTAGTTAGCTACCAGTTGATCCCAGTATGAGTCTAGTATCACCCCAGTATCAGCTTAGTAGGAGTCGGGTATGAGTCTTGTATGAGTTTAGGATGAGCCTAGTATCTGCATTTGGACATCCCTAAAACAAAGTAGTCGCACCCGGGATTGCGTTAATCGAGATAGGAGTGTCAGCTCTGGTGTAGGAGGTGGTAGTTGTTTGGCTATGTCTGACTGAAATGGTGTCGAAATGGTGTCGACTCCACGTCTTTTCTTCCCTGGATAAATGCGAGAGATCGAGGTATGAATAAACGCGAGTTGAACTAACCACAGTAGAATGTGGACGGGGCGACGACTTGTTCCAGAACCCAGCGAATCTGCCGTCCCGAGTCGAGCGAGGTCTGGTAGCCTAGGGCTATCTCCTTCAACGGCACGTACTCATGTCCTCAATGGACCACGGTCTGCGTCAGGTCCTCATGAAGGGAGCGGCCCTTGGCAACAAGATATTTCAGTGTCTTAGGGTCGGTTTTAAATCGCATGACATGGACAGTGGAGGACGATGGGCTGGGAACTCGGACACGGTAAAACACCTGGAACAAAACAACAGTCTAGAGTCTGGAGTCTGGAATTACCCCATAAGGTGTGGAGAGGGCTGTGTCTGCCAAATCCCAAAGTTATCAACATCCACAGTAGTGGCATTGCTCCTTCTTCCATCTTGTCTTGCTGGGCTCCCATGTCTGATGGCGCCGTTGGGGGAGAGGAAGAACTCTCTGGGCCACATTCATGCCTTCCTGTCGCTAACTCTAAAATTTGAAGAGCGTTATGATCCAAGTATTCTGGATGCTTTTCTCTCTCCCTCGACCCCCACATGTATCACTTTGTAGGTGGTTGGTGTAGGCAGTTTCTGTGCACAAGCAATAGACTCTACCGCAAGAGCCGTAACCCCTAACGGCCAATCATGACGACATTGTACTGACCTTTACTCTATATTATGTTTTCTTTTTACTGTAATTGAAGCCTGGCACCTGATGTGATAACAGAGTACCATGAGTCTTTTCTGATCTGCATGATCCGTGTTTCTAATACCTCGAACTACCCCCCCTCCTGTGGAGTATGCGCACCGGGGCTCATCGTAAATTGGGTAGCGTTTTCTCGCTGACGTATCGAGGAGACAACGGGAATGAAGGACACGACTAGTAAACTCTGGACATCATGGAACGAAAGAGAAAGAGATGCAGAACCGTAGACAATACAGATCTGTCTGTGAATCTAATCTTCAAATGACAGCTCTCAACTACGACAATGAGATCTTGATCAAAAGGGTTGACTCAGAGCCACTAACTCGCCAAAGCTCATTGCTCTGTCCCGCCGCGGGGCGTTGTTAGTGCTCTACTCCCTAGATAAATCCCATCTCAGAAACTTCCATTCTGAATCAGAATACCGAAGCCTCTCATTCTCATCCACCAAAGCCTCAACGCGACGCCATCCCACGTCGTAACCCTCAGTATCTGGCGCCCCTCTTTCCTCGGTCCCGCATCAGTCACGACGATACAGGGCTCCTCTCACTGACGTATAACATCGTTGCTATGACTGGGCGAAACAGTGCAGACGATGGAGCCGGCAGCGTCAAACCAAAAGACGAAGACGCCCTTCGCAGCCTCAATGGCGGCTATTCCAGACTGTGGGCCCGCGGCGCCACTGTTCGAGCAGTACGACATTTTCCGGCCTCCTCAGCTTGCCCAGGCCAAACCCGTCGGCAACAGTCTCGACCGCGGTTCTCACTGAGTAGTCCTTGGCAATCCCGAAGACACGAAAAAGGGACATGGAGTCTGGCTCTGAGATGACAGTTAGGTCACCTCACGGGTTCGCCTCTTGGACGAAATCCAGGTCCTCGGCACCCATCGAGTAATCAACCTGATCTATGATCTCAATCTTCGTGGTCATGTTGGCCTGGAGTGTCTGCCTGGTTGTGACGGACACGAGATGCAAATCGCGGTTGATGAACCAAACAGCCGCGGCCCTCTCAGACACAACGCCGACGATGGGCGACACGGCGTCTGGTCCCGCATAGGCCTCAAATTTGCCAAGTAGCGATACCATAGCCTTGCTATCTTTTGACTGATGGATAGCGTGATAGATGGGGTGGCCCGTCTTGTTCGCATCAAGTTTCTTGGTGGCAATCCACCAGACATGGAACTGGTCTGCTCCAGCTGCCGCGGCAATGTTGCCTCCGTGGGATGTCTCTGCCGCCTCCACAACCGTGCTGTTGAGGCTGGAGGACCATGGTTCCAAATGGCCGTTGCGACCATCAGCTAAATTCACATCCCCATTTGAATTGATCCAATATGCCCATTCTTTTGGGCCAGGGGCAATGAGGCATGCCATCGCGTAGCCGTTGACATCGCTTCCTTCTTTGGGAGGAACTCTCAGAGAAGTATGCGATGAAGCCAGGCTATCTGGGAATACGAGACTTGTAGGCGTGCCCTTGTCGTCCATCCAGAAAACCGTGACCATCGGCACGTTTGTAGAGGGATGCTGGCGCGAAAGCATTTCCAGCCCGCTGTGCTGGCCGATCAGGCAATCGACTGAGGTAACATCCCCGAATGCTGCCCATGGAGGCTCCTCCTTCCATGTCATGGAGGTCTCCTGGCCGATGAAGATGCCTTGCCACATCGGCCGGAGAACGAGCATGAAGACTCGGATTCTGCGGGGCAGCTCGACTATCAACTCACCAGTGCGGACGGTCGCTACTAGAGTGGCCGTTTTGGATGTGTCAATATCCTTTGGCCACAGGTTCTCACTGCTGTCATCGTCCACAATAGTCACTTTCAATATAGGGAACAGTGCCTCAGAAGGCAGGCTCCACTTGAACTCAAACTCCGTCATACCAGCGGCGGCTTGCTCGTCCTTGAGGCGTAGGTAGTCAATCATCACCTTAGTGTCAACCATGACGGGAATCCTAGGTAGAGGATTGGTATCTAAAGTGACACGGGGTCCCCAGGTCACAGCCAGAGGGCCGTCAGGCTCCCCATTCGTCCGCCCACCCACGCCCATGCCCAGCTGGCGCATGGTCGTCATGGTGGATTGCTCAGGCGTAGGGATACTGATACGAGCACGCTTCTTCTTCTGATGTAGATTGTCCCAATTGTCACTCCCCGGTTGCGTGACGAGTACAAACTAGTTCGAGCCTAAGATACCGATGATCTGAGCTACCAGCAGATCTTTGACCATGTCAGGCTCGCCATCGTATTGGATGGTGAAGTTGAGTATCTGCTCCTCAAGATCCCAGTGAATCGAGTCACTGCTGACGGTGACTTTTGGCGCCCACCGCGTGCTGATGATAATCTCGCGGCCAATGGCTATCCCGTTGTTGACCGTATCAGTTCCGTACACGTTCAGGGGGGATATGATCACGCGAAGATCGTCCCCGACGTCGAGATATTCCAACAAATGGTCCGTCTCGGTGATAGTCTTGTGCTAATCATCCTCAACTCTGATTATAGCGAATTTGCTCCTCGATGGGAGAATGACACGGTTCTTTGTCATGTTCTTCAGGTTGACCTTTTATGCATCATTTCGTTCTTTCACTTCCAAGGGACCGTAATATCTGAGCTCTAGCATTCGTCTCGGCCAGTTGTAGGCTAGGGCCACGTTCTAAACGCACTCGCGTGTGAAAAGCGTTACGGACGTAATACCTATATCCCGATCCTAGTCGCTGATCTTGAGTGTCTCGGGAGTCTCTGGAGCGCCAACAGCACCTTTGGGACTGGCTTAAATCATGCGCATCCGAGCCTGAACCTTGCTGACACCAATCGGGAGGAGGCTTTTGGTGTTGCATGTGAGTCCCCTCTCAAATCTCGCAGCGCTACTGTAAGAAATTACCAACGGAGGCTCCGACGTGGGGTCCTCCACCTTGACGAGCTGCAACTCGTAGCGGCCGACATCCAGCAAAGGAGCCTTCACAAGGCAACTCCCGGCATTGCGATGATTGACAGTTGCCGTGAACCCCACAGGCGGTGGAAAGTAGCCGTCGCTCTTGGTCACTTCGCCAACCTCTGATGGGGGAGAGGCGATGGAAAGTGGCTTGCCGCCCTCTGACGGTTTGCCAGTTTGTGTGAACACAGCTCTCACACGCACATAGGCTTTCGTTTCCATCGGGAGAGAATGTTTCAGCTGTGCTGTTTCTAGTACATCCAAGTCGTTGGGCACGTTGACAGTCACAGTTGTCGTTTTGCCGTTGGCAAAGTCTCTGGCTGTTGATATCTCGACCTTCCAGTCTAGACGGACGTTTTACACGGTTGTACTTGCGTTTTAGTTGCATCTTGCTGATTCTGACCATCATGCACTTTCATAATACGGTGAAGAATGCTCGTCATTGATCCAATTGAGCTGCGAGTCAAAGCAATACTTATCTCAAGGTAACGTCGCGCCTCACACAATACCCGCAACAACTTCTTACTCATTGACAGACTTGATGTCCAAGAAAAGTCGCCGTCCCTTGGGCTGAACCGCCCATAAATCCTTCATGTGCATATCATCCGGTTTCATTTCACTACTCAACCTAAAGTCGAGCCGCCGCACCAGGCGGGGAACCGCGAGGTAAAGTTCTGTTTTCGCAAGTGTCTGCCCCATGCAGTTCCTCGGCCCTACACTGTAGGGTGTCAAGGCGGCGTTGGCGTCATCGAGATTGATGCCTTGGCTCATCTCATGGCCTTCAAGCCAACGCTCTGGGATGAACTCATCCGGCTTGGGGAAGAGTACTGGGTCGCGGTGATGCACATAGTTCTGCATTCCGACAATAGTTCCAGGAGGAAGTGTAAAGCCAGTGTCAGCAACCTCAAGCGGCTCGCCCAGAATTCGTGGGAGAGTCGACATGATGGCTGGATACATCCGATACGTCTCCTTGATGACCGCTGAAAGGTAAGGCAAGGCCATCAGCTCCGATAAAGAGTCACCAACTCCCTTGAGCTCTTCGCGTAGTGTCTCTTGAACTCTTCTTCCTTGAGGAAGCGCCAGAGCGTAGGTCAAGTAGATAAAGGTGTGTCCACTAACCCCACTGCCTGCCAGAACAATACCCATGGCTTCTTCCAGCGCTTCGCGGAAGTGATAACTTCTCCCGAGATGTTTATTGTTTGCCTCAAGAAGAGGGGCCACACCGAATTGCTTTTTGTCGCCAGAGTCTCGCTCTTGACTTTCGTAGCCCTTCAACATGCTAATAGTAAGCCTCTCCCACTCATCAAATGCGCGATATGCATGTCCAAGAATCCCAGGTAGGCTGGTCTTGAACCTGAATGTCGGAAGCCAAGGGAAGACGATGTTGGCAAAGAACGTAGGAGGGCTTGACTCGAGGGCTTCAAGCATGTGAATCGTATGACTTGGATCGTCAGGAATGTCGGCATCCACAAGAAGCTTGCATATAATCTCGAGACCCCATGCTCCAAACAGATCGTAGGCATTTGCTGTGCTTGTTGGAGAGCCTGAAGCAGACTTGAGGAGGCGATCTATGAGAACATCTGTCCTCTGCAAGATACTAGAAGCGTGCGAAGCGATTTCTTGTTGAGAGTACGTCTTTGCTTGAAGCTTTCGGCGTGAGGAATGGTCTGCGGCGTTGCTGGTACCGCTTAGCGGAGCCAATGAGCGATGTGAACGGGGTACATACGTGACGGAAAAGACGTTTCCGTGACCGAGGAAAGAAAAGGGTGAGTAGAACTTGGGATCCTTTAGAGCTTGCTTGTTTGTGTATATCCGTCGATACATTCTCCAGTCGGATAGCGAGACCTCGTTAGGCCCAACACGTACGACAGGACCATATTTCTCGTGCAGGCGTCGCAGGACCTGCAAAGTGTTAGCCGTCAGCATGCAAAGTTTACATTGTACTGACAACCCACATAGACTCGGTCGCATTTAAAGGTGGATGGAAGGAAATACAGGTCGCTTATTCTAGCGAGGAATGGACCGGGGACACGGCGAAGAGGGTGGAGTAAGAGTCGGTAGGCGCACTTAAAGAACAGTCAGTCAAGCCCATGGCTTCAAAGTATCTAAGCATATGGTTTCAATTGTATCGTACTTTAAGTGCCCCGATTGCTAACAAGACGGAGATGATCAGTGTAGAGATGGTGTATAGGGTTGCCTCCTGGGCATACTTGGTGACGGCATCAACGACAGACGGCATAGCTTTGGAACCAAGAGACATTCACAAAGCGTTGTTTGTAGAGTAAAAAGGCTCTTTAACCTCGGTAATATGATGATTCGGGGCTATAGTGCAATAAATTGCATACCTACCTCGTTGTTTTATAGCAATTTCCTCCTCGTTCTTTCAACGTTGCAACCGAATGCCATCACGTTCGGGTACCACACTGATACTCAGCGAGATTCTGTATTTCAAGCACATCTTTTCCTATCCAGAATATCTCAAGTCTCTTTTGTACTGTGCTGTTTTCAACTGCTTGATGCTTTTGCGTACTAAATCCGGGCACCTCAAGGTGAATAGTCGTATTTGATCGTCCACTCATCCTCTATAGTTTTTTAGGAACGGCCTGAAAGCTGAAAGAATTTAATCTCGTAGGGGAAAGAATGTTAAAGATGATCCATCTTAAGAACTGGATGAAATGTAAGGATGGCCACATTGAGTTAGCGCTCCAGACTCCAACCCCGCGTTTCGGTTCATGGCCCCAGATCCGGGGATTGTGGAGCCGGCCCAACGTACTTGACCAAGCTCTAACCGAGATGAGGTGATTTGAGCCATGCGTATCTAAAGCTGGGGGGTCTAGAGACATCATTGTAATCATTTCCACCCTGCCAACTTGCTGAACGAAGGAGAACCTGACCGGACCCTGTCTGTGGGTGTAAAGTTCAACGGCAATTGATCGAGTCTTGCATGACTTTGTGCCAAAAGCAAACATCTAGTTCCTGAAAAATGGAACCGTGGAGTTCAACAAGCGTTGACAAAATGTATCTTGGCGGAAAGTCGATGCTGGCCAAGTGTTACCAACGCGGTGACGCGGTTCCCAAAGCTCCAAGCTGACCTAGCTCCCTCACTCAAGTCAGTAGAGGAAGATCCCTAAAAAGAATTCCGAGTCTAGCAAGCAAGCCAATTCAGTTCAGTTCATTTGAGTGCAATTGGCAAAGTCAAAGCAAGTCTTCGGCTTTATCATGTCCTTGCTGATCCCAGGAGGCTCTCAACCTAGTGTGACGTGCGCCAGCAGTCTCAGGCCTAGACCCAGCCACAATTAACTAGCGGGAGTCTTGGTATTGGTCCTTTCTTGAACAAGAATAGCCAGCTCTGTTTTATGGGCAGATGGTTGGTTAAAACGCGGGGCCAAGCTCCCTTTCAACTGTGGTCCCGAAATGGCTGTACTAACCAACGTCGAGGACAAATGAAGGGACTCGCCCACTCGGGTCAAAAACTGGCCTTTTTCTCTTGGCTTTTGGCTCCTCTGGATCTTTCATGTCTGTTCAGATGTCGCTGCAAGGCATGGCATCGGCTCTCATGCCATCTCATTTGATGACTGGACAGCTGACTTTGACACTTACAAGGGACCCTGTGGTGGCTGTCTCGGCAGAGCTCAATCGAGCGAGCCCACTGTCTAATAAAAAGTCTTAGAACGCATTCCCCCGCTGACTTATCTGATACCCCACCGGCAGTTCAGACGAGGTTCCAAGCCCTCGGCTCCCTGACTCTGGCTATATGAAGCCTTGTCAACCCCCATCCCTGAGATGAGATCTGCAAGCTTCTTCTATCCACAAGGCCATCATCCAGCTGTTGAGGCAGTCTTTGTCATACTACTTTGATATCGTACATCAGTGGCAACCCTTGGTCTACAACATGGCTCCCGACGGAATAAACCCCGAAAAGAGCCCCGTCACGAGCGAGAAGCCCGATAGCGAGGGACAAGCTACCCATCTCGACAATGTCCCATCAGAAGATGGAGACAACTATGAGGGACTCACAGCAACATGTATCATTGTCTATCTTGTAAGTCATCACAATCACGGTAATTTATGGAGTGCTAACATGACAGGCCATTCTTGCGGTTGGTTTTGCCGAGATGATGGTTATTGTTTCTTCAGGCAACGTGCGATACCCAGATCGAACATTTTTATAGACTTTTGCTAACATTTAGTGGCATAGCTTGCTCGAAGCATGGTTGCCGATATTGGCGGTAGTGACAAGACACAGTGGATATCACAGTCTGTTCCTATTGTCAACCTTGCCCTAGGTGCTCCAGTTGCCCAAGCTGCGGATTACTGGTAGGATATCTCTTCACTCGGCTCATTTGAACACGCTAACACATTGAAAAACAGGGGCCGTAAATGGTTTCTTGTCATTTCCTGCGCCTTTGCCGTTGTTGGCAGCATCATCGTCTCTCGAGCCACCAACATCGACATGGCACTCGCCGGTAACGCCCTCGCTAGCATCTCCACGTCCGCTCAGCCTCTTCTCTTCGCCGTCGCCTCCGAGATCCTACCTCGACGATATCGTCCCGCTGCTCAAGGCGGTGTCACTGGCATCTTTGCCGTTGCTGCCATCGTCGCTCTTATGATGGGCAGTGCCGTTACGAAGGACAATCCCTCTGGGTGGCGTATTGTATGGTACTTCAACACTGGCCTGTTTACCTTCACGGCCCTCGTTGTCATGTTCCTGTACAATCCCCCTCCACGACCAGAGCAGGTCAACTTTACACTGAAGGAGAAGCTCAGGAAACTCGATTGGGTTGGCATCATCATGCTTCCTGTCGCGGTTACTGTCCTTTGCATTGGACTCACCTGGTCTGAAAACCCCTTCTCGTGGAGCAACGCTCACGTAGTCGCCCCCTTCACCATTGGCATCGTTCTCGTCATTGTCCTTGCTCTGTATGAAGCCTTTGTGAAGAAGGATGGTCTCTTCCACCATGAACTCTTCAACCACGATCGGAATGCTTCTATTGCATTGTTCTTGATCTTTGTTGAGGGCATGGCATTCTTCGTGGCCAATTCATATGTGCCTCTGGAGGTATCGGTTCTGTTCGAGACGAATCCGGTCTTGGTCTGCCTCAATTTCTCAATTGTCTTTATTGGAGCTATTGTTGGTAGCATCGTCGCTTCTGTCTATTGCTCATGGAGTAGGCAATTGAGATGGCCCTTGGTTGTGTCCTATATTGGCTTTGTAATCTTCTACGGTAAGAAACATTTCCATCGCCAGGCTTTCACATACTGATCACCTTTAGCAACGATGATGTCTGTCGGCTTTGGCGATGGAAAGAATGTCTGGGGTTTCAATATCTTCCTCGGTCTCGGTTTTGGTGGCTGCTTGACATGCATCGTCGTTGCAGCGCAGTTCAGTGCTCCGCCTGAGCTCCTTTCCATCAGCAGCGGCGCCCTTATCACTGCCCGATCTGCTGGTGCATCAATTTGCTTTGCAATCTGTAACGCCATATTCAACTCGCAGATCACGAAGAACCTCCCCAAGGACATTGCTAAAGCTGTTCTTCCTCTTGGTCTCCCTACAGAGTCCCTCGGGCCCTTCATTCAAGCCTTGGCCGACCATAACGATAGCGCCTTTGCTACCATCGAGGGCGTCACTCCGCAAATCATTCAAGCCGGAGCTCATGGTCTGCAACAGGCTTACATCACATCACTTCGTCCTCTTCACGGCTTTGGCCTTGCACTATCCGCAATTGCTGTCATCGGTAAGCACGAAACAATGTCATTCACCCAGCACAACGTGGCCAGGCTAACAGGCTGAGTAGCATCTTTCTTCATCATTGATCCTAAGCGTGACTTCAATATGAATGTTGATGCACCACTCGATGCACCCAAGGAGCAGCCCAAGAAGGAAGTCAATGCTTAAGGAATGTTTGTGATGGGTTGCCTCGATGATAGCACCTAGATAGCAAATTCATCGCAACTGAACCATATTGCTTTTTATAGACGTGAAAAACTATGTACGCTCTACTGCTCTGGCTTCCTGCCCCAAACAAAGTGCACCGGGAGGTAGAGGTGAATAGATGGGTCTTGAAGCTCCTTCTTGACCTTGGCCATAAACACTTGAATCTCTTCGATGCTCCAGCCGAGGACCTGGCTGAAGAGCTGGGGTGTGTATGAGTCGACGACTTGTAACTCTTGAATCGATTGGTATCTCCCGATTTCCTTGAGCTTGGGGTCCTTGGGCCACGCGCCAATAGGCAGCTAGATAGGTTAGCAAGGTGATTTGAATCAATGTACTTCCTGATGACTTGACACATACCTTGCGCACTTCGTGCTTGACGTCCACGAATCCAGCCTCGATCACCTTGTCCTTCCAGCTAGGCGCGCTGTTTAATGGCTTGCCAAACTTGACACTAGCGTCCCTCAGGGTCTGCATCCACTGCTGCGCGTTGGTGGCCTTCTCGAGGGTGCCGTCGTCGGACACGAAGCGAGCCTCGACGCCCTGAAACTCGATGTATCCGTTGGGTACTAGAGACTTGAACACTCTTTGGAAGAGGAGGAGGTCGTCAGATATGCATCCCTCCAGCTCGCGGCCGTGGATAAAGTCGAATTGCTTCTTGTAAACCCAGTCATCTTCAAAGTCATCAACCTCGAAGACGCAGTTCGGGGGTGTCCTGTTCAAGGCATTAGTGAGGTATAGACTATTAAGGTCAGGGTAGGTACCATTGGGGCTGAATGGGGCTGAGATCAGTTCCAATCACCTCCGCTGATTGGTGCTCACTGTGATGCACCGGTTAGCTGGGTGTCTCTTGGCTAATCCAACATCCAGAGCTTACTCTGCGGCATCCATGGCCCAGATACCTGTGCCGGTTCCCAGATCGAGGATGCGCTGAGGGCTCTTGCCAATAGGAGCAAGGTTGAGCTTCCCGTCGAGAAGGAGACTGTAAATGTGATGAACCAGGTCCATTCGGTCCTGTTCCTCTTCATCATTTGGCTGTCGCTAAATGTCAGCTTTGGCCCTCAAATAATTACAAGAAGATTTACCAAGATATAAGTGCCTTCACGGAACGCATGATAGCGGCGTCCATTCTATGGCATGGTCAGTATCCCGCAGACAGTTCTTGTCATTCCCCCCCATACCTCGTATCTAATAAAGACCATTCCAAGTCAGAAATTTGCTTCTTTGTAGAAGAGTAATGACAGAATACTCACCTGTAGTTGTAAATGCTCGATTTCAGGGAGGACAGATAGCTGGAGTTGCCTTCTCTATCGGGAGAGGTAAGTCAAATAAGCCAAGAAAATCAAGCTCATCAAACTCACGAGGCATCAATGACAGAGTCGGCCTCTTCAAGAGTATCCTAATCGTGGGTTAGGGACCCTTTCGAGGTGTCGCTAAGATCAACAACTCACATCTACTTCCAAATGAGCATCGTGCTGCGGCTCCTCCTGGGCAGTTGAAGCGACCGCCGGCTCTTGAGTTTGTTGACTAGCCATGATTCACGTAATTCGCGTCGCCTGAAACAATTTCCAGAGTGCGGGAATAAGAACAATATTTATTGTCCTGGCTGGAATGTTTTTATACGTTGCATCTTTTTCCCCGCTCTGCGCGTCACGCGTTTAATGAGCTCAACCCTCTGCACGTCTTTTACCAAGACCAGTTGGAATGCGAGCCGGTCGTCCGAAAGACCCAGTCCAAGCTCTGCAAGCCAACTGTTTTGGCAAAGGGTTCCACTGAAAGCTCCGCAAAGAATGGAACCTCTCCCTTGTTCTTTGCAGGCTGTCAACCTGACATTGAGAGGTCGGGTGTAACCATGTGTGTTACGCGGCATACAGTTCTTACTTTCCATGCCGCAACCGGGAATAATCTGACACATTCCGAGCCAATAGTTGACAAGAATGGCATGTTTTCTCCCTTGAACTGGTGTTCCGTTTGCGAGATAAACTTCGAGACAAGGTCTCACCGCTGTGGGGGTGAAGCGGGGGCCATCAAAATCCTTGACGTCGTCAGCTTCAGTGACCAACCACGAGGAATCTATGTCTTGGTATGTCTTGGCTGGATATAAAAAACTGATTTTAGGCTCGAAAATTTTCTAAGTAATGTTTCCTAATTCGGATAAAGGATTTAGTGAGTTTGTTAGCCATGGTGACGGCTCTTTGGGAAATGAGCCGCCAAGGTGCCTCGAGTCATGGTTCGAACGCGTCAAATCCAGCAATGAAAATTCATGCTATATGAGCATAAGTATTCGAGGCAAAGTGACCGAAGCCGTCACTTGGGCTATAATCTCTGGCTTTTAAATTTGTTTACTGCTCATTGGAACCATGTATCGGAGATGGAAAGAAACAGTTGTTCAAACACGATCTGCTAGTCTAGGCCTGCAAAGCTACGTTCATACGTATGTGCAGACCGTTTTAGAATCTGATGTACCGTAAGCCATTAGATGTTGACATGGCGATTTTCTACCTTCTATTGGCTGCATATGTTCACTCGTCGTCGAGCCTGAGCCATCAGGGTCGCAACTGGTATTGGTCAGTCAATTAATAAGGTTTGCCGCAACTGGTATTGATAAACCTTGAGAGATGTAGGTTGAGTCGGGTCAAGTCAGAGACGAATTAGGTAGTCTTCGAGTAGATGATCAATTTTCAAGGCAGTTTTACAGTCCAGTTCAGAGTGCTAGAGGTCGAATCCTTATCTCATGCTCCACACTTGTTATCGCGATAAGCATGTTTCTAGATGGAGGCGTCAGGCTTAACAATTGACGCCCCTTCAGTGGCATTGACCCGATCTCAGCCTCATAACTGTCGGCACAATGATCCACCTGGATCAGATTCCTACTTCAGATGGAGGTTGATTCTACATGACGATGATCAAGTCACCTTGACAAAGCGTATTTCATTTGTTGATAAACCGTGTTATGGGCTGCACGGCCTCCTTCCTGGAAGTATTATTGGTAACCATCCAACTCCGTTGCTCCACGAGCGACAATATGCATCCCGCGGCAGTACTTACAATATAATCACTAATATGAAAAAGCTTCACTAGTTCTTTCAGTATCGTACGATTAAGCATATCTGTGATAGACAATGACTATGTTCGGCAAAGCAGAAGAAAGGCCAATGTCGAGCGATAACATTCGCCGAACTACCCTATGGCACAAACGGAACCTTCGGAATGTGGGACATGGCTGAGACCCAACCAATAAGCGAATCAAGAAACGCCCGGCTCATGATTCAGCCTCCAACACGGGACGGCACATTCAACGGGTGTGGCGTATTTATCCGTCGTGGAGAAAATAATTACCGTTATCATTCTGCGGAGCCGATGAAATACGCATATGACATGACCTTAGAATCCAATAGTCTCTCATTCTCAACCTCTTGTTTTCCCTCCCGAGTGTCTTAATACAGGTTACGTATAGCTCCCGGTCAGCCACAACTGCACTGACAGGGTCTTGAGACAGTAGCCGAGGCCTCGACTCGCGGGAGTCGGGACGCTCCTGGTTCCGCCTTCGCAACGGTCTCTGGAAGCGGCAATTATTCCATGGATTCCCCACTTGACCTCGGTCACCTTCTACTTGCGGCGTAGTACTGAAACCCATGTACGGACCGAGAGCTTGGACAACGGGACGCTGTGGAATCGATCGGTTCCTTCGGCAGAGCGGAACCAGCGGAGAAGAGAAAAGGAGGAGAATTTTGATGCACAGACGAGATTGACAAAAGTAAAGAATAATTAGTTGTGAGGCTATCGCATCATGTTGCGCTGTGAGGCGCTGAACACGGCATGAGTAGAATTCCCATCATCAGATGCCTCATGCTTGCTACTCGTGACGTGAATATCAGTTTTACGCATAATACCCGGCACATCCTCTGCCGAGCCCAAAACACCATCAGAGCTGTCTCCATCTCTCTGGTCGACACCACTCCCCAGAGCCTGGATACCACTTCGACGTGACAGATTCTTGCGCCAGTTCGATTGTAGAGCGTACCCCGAATCTCCTCCCTTGTTGGACCTGCTCCGGCTTCGACTTCCCACTCTGGATTGCTCGTTGAAGTATCGTACTAGCGGAGCGAGGGTGGGGACCGAGGCCACGATGATGCCGAGGTTGTTTTCTACCGTTGACCACATGATGAGGGGCCCTGAGTCGATGAGGTTTGAGAGAGATTTGATGGTTTGTATACGGACGATTTGGATGACGGAGATGAATGTGCCCATGGCGAACAGACCGAGGAGGACTGTCTTTTTTCGGTTCGGAATTTGTAACTTCATGAGCGTCGGGAAGGGAACGAGCATGCTAGACATTGTTAGCATGAGGGATGAAGAAAGGTAGGGAACTCTTACACTACAACGTCAAAGACCATGGTGATGGAGGCCATCGCGGTATACATGGGTACTCCGTCGATGCAAGATCCTCCGGTGACGCTGGCATCCCACTGTTTGCGGACCTAGATGGGCGTCATTTTTAGTATGGTGAACAGACCTGTTAGCAACAAGATGCACTCACGGGCGTGCACAGATTGACCTGGGCCATCAAGAAGGAAAAATGAAACAGAGTACAGGCGACTGCGACAACGACAGTTGCCTTGTACCAAAAGCCTGCTGCCATGAAGCGCAGGTAGCTCAAGAGAAGACTGAGCTTGAATCCAAGAATGCTCGAAATGTAGCTATCGCGGGATGAGTATTTCGATCGACGACGGGGCGCGGAGTCTTACAAAGGTGCGCCGATGAATTGTAACTGCAAGTGGTGAGTATCCGTTCCAAAACACTGTGATAGAGGCATGCGACTTACCAAAAGAAAGTGATAGTAGTTCTCCTGAGGCATATCTTTAAGGTTCTTGAGTCCGAGACCGTACTTCGTTTCTGTTTCTCTTTAGCCATGTTGCTCTTGGCAAACCTTCAGCTGGCATCTTACGAATGATCGTCACAACTGCAAACCCACAGCTGGCAAACTGATCGACAAAGAGCCTCAGTCAGCAGGGATTCCAAACGACCCAAGTTGTTGGTTCTTACCCATGTTGCAATAATGATCCAGTCATCTGGTTTTCCCCCGAAGGATCAGCGTCAGATCAAGGGTCTTCCACGTGTAAGACGGGATTGTTGGCTGCTTACCTGCTCCGAATGCTTTTACCATGAAGCCTCTGACGTAAACGCGCATGATAACCACAAGGAGTGCAACGGACGTGAATACAATGGCCAAGGATGAAATCTGGGGGCCAGAGGTGGGAGCACCATCTGGCGCATTGTACGTCCACCCTGCCATGGTGAAAGAAAGAAGCACTCGACGAAAAGAATAAAGGGAATAAAAATTTCTGGAAAGAATGGGCTACGACGAGGGAAATAAACAAGCGCGGAAGAGCGTCTTCGTATTGCTGTCACTCTGCCAAAGGGGTGCATCAATGGTGCGGCGAGAAGCCACAAAGTAACTCAATCCAGCGCATCTACCGCAAGAGTTCCATCCTACCAAGTCCCCTTCGGTGAATGAAACCATTCTAGAACTGTTCGCCACTACTCGGCATTTGATAAGCCACCTGCGTCTACAACAAAGCAAAAAACGTCATGTGGTTCGAGACATGGTTCCCTCCTTGGCCCCCAACAAAGATCCAATCTCCGGTAGTTGCTGCATGTGAAAAGGGAGACCCGACAGACCGGGTAGGAATCCCTATTCAAAATGTCAAAAGAGGGCCAATGACGATGGGTCTTCAAGGTTCGTGGTCAGGGGTCTTTTCTCGGTGACAGGCCCGAATATCGTTAGCCAAGAAATTTGGACCCCGTTCTTGTTAGTGACATCTCTAACTTTCGCGTCAACACCAGTAGAGCGACGCTAACACATGGAGTTTCCTAATGCGCTCTCTTGCAGACGGAGATACAGGTGAGACTAGACTGCGGCTCCCTGCTCGAACTGACCATGATACCCGTCAGGCAAGAATTTCCCGGGTTACCCGTTCATGCAGATTGAAATTAATATCGCAGGAGGGCATCACTTCAAAAAGGGCCTATTTCTTTTGGCCTTCCTCTCTTGCTTTCTGCCCACTCCTTAGTCTTGTCCCTCATCCCCCCTCCCTTGTTACAGCCTCTGCAAGGTCCTGAGACACTAAAGATGCGCGTCGAAACTCTCTTGATCGGGTCTCTTGCGGCCACGACCCTCGGAGCAGCTGTAAGCTCTAGCTGCAAGTGCTTCCCCGGCGATGCATGCTGGCCCTCTGACAATCAGTGGAAGAGTCTCAACTCTACTGTGAATGGTCGACTCATCAAGACTGTGCCCCTGGGATCGCCTTGCCATGATCCCACTTACGATGGGGAGGAGTGTCAGTACCTGCAGAGTCAGTGGCAGTCACCTGGAATTCAGTAAGTGATATCTTGCATGTTGTGATGCACGCTATCCGCAGCACCTGCATGTGTGGTAGCCACTTGTGGCACCACCATGCAAATCCCCTACCCGATCCGTCCTGGTGGTAAATTGATCTAATACGGTTTACAGCATGGACTCGTCCTCTTCTATCATGGCTCCATGGTTCGCCAACCAATCATGCGATCCATTTCAGCCTCAGTCCAGTGCTTGTACTCTTGGCAACTACGTCCGTTACGCTGTCGATGTCCGAACCACAAGTGACATTGTCAACACCATCAACTTTGCTCGTAACAACAACATTCGCCTCGTTATTCGCAACACTGGACATGACTACAATGGCCGCTCGACCGGTGCTGGTGCTCTCTCCATCTGGACTCACCATTTGAAGGATATCACGTTCAAGGATTACAATGCCAACGGTTACAAGGGCAAGGCTGTCACCATCGGTGCCGGTGTCCAGGGCTTTGACATCCTCTCTGCTGGCCACAAGGCCGGATACGTTGTTGTCGGTGGCGAGTGCCCTACAGTTGGCCTTGCTGGCGGTTACACCCAGGGTGGTGGCCACTCTGCTCTCAGCTCGAGCTTCGGTCTCTCGGCTCAGAACACGCTCGAGTTCCAAGTCGTCACTGCTGACTCTGGACTTGTCACTGCTTCACGAGAGAAGAACTCGGATCTCTTCTGGGCTCTGAACGGTGGTGGTGGTGGTAACTGGGGCGTCGTTGTCTCCATGACCGTCAAGGCCTTCCCCGATACCAAGATTGGTGCAGGAACCCTGGGCTTCTTCACCACCAACAACGACCAGGCAACCTTTTACGAGGGTATTGAGGCTTTCCACTCTAAGCTTCCCGCCATGGTTGATGCTGGTTCTATGGTTGTTTACTACTTCACCAACACATTCTTCCAGATCGCCCCCTTGACAGCTTACAACAAGACCAAGGAGGAGGTTCAGGCCATCATGAAGCCATTTGTGCTGGCGCTGAACGATCTTGGAATCAACTACACCGTGGGTTATGACCAGGGCAGCTCTTACTATGACCACTACGACAAGTACTTTGGCCCCCTTCCTGTTGGCAACATTCAAGTCGGTATTGCCCAGTACGGTGGCCGCCTCATTCCCCGTGACACCATTGTGAACAACAACGCTGCCCTTATGGAGACTGCCAAGAGCATCGTTGAGCAGGGTGTCACTTGGATTGGCGTTGGTACCAACGTTGCCCCCTTCAGTAACTCCAACACCCAGGCTGTCCTCCCTGCTTGGAAGAACACCCTCGTGCATGCCACTCTTACCACGCCCTGGAGCTTCACTGCTCCTTGGTCTGACATGCTTGACCTCCAGAACCTCATGACCGAAAAGATCATGCCCGAGATCGAAGCCGTCACACCTGGCAGTGGTGCCTACATGAACGAGGCCGACTTCCGTCAGCCCAGGTTCCAACAAGAGTTCTTTGGAAGCAACTATGCCAAGTTGCTCTCCATCAAGAAGAAGTGGGACAAGAACGGATTCTTCTACGCTTTGAATGCGGTTGGAAGTGAGCAGTGGTCTGTTGCTTCTGATGGAGAGATGTGCAAGGCCAAGTAAAGTGGTCGTCAAAACCTCCTTGTACAAAGATTGCGAGGGATGTCGATCGCAGCACTCTTACGTTGGAATCCTTAGATTATTAATTAATGTGTCTCTCGCAATCAACCTTTATGTTGATTGACTTTAGAATAGCATGACTCATGTCTCACTCAATTCGAGCTTTAATTCATCAAGACCAGTGCCTATGTCTCTCTTTGCGATAACAAATCCGCAAATGCTCCAAAGTGATGATGAGAAGCCTCATTCATAAGATCCGCCACCTTTGCTTTGCTTTCCCTTGTAACTCAACATGACCTTGTCGTCACATTGTCCAACCTTGCAACATGGCATATCGTCTATCCGGTATTATCGCTGTAAGTGTAACTACTGCCAGCCAACCTTTACCATGGGCCGCAAGGAGTGAGAGCACTGAGAAAATGGAATTACTCGCAAGTTTCAACTTTTGTGTCGTATTTCAACTAAGTAATTTAGACTCAGTACTTTGCCGTTCATGGGTTCCACAACACGCTGAGGTGTTTCACCCTCCCAAGCGCTCTGGTTACTACCGCAGCTGAGGTCATCAAGAAGAGACCCTCTAGGTCTAGATTCTAGTTATCAAGTCCTAATTCAACACATAACCATGCCTTAGTTGCACATTTAACGGAATAAGGGGTACTTTGCCCCGCTTGGTCATCGGGTAAATGCAGCGGGTGTTTGTGACACGTCTTGGCTTCACGGGCCTCTCTACCATGTGGTCACCCTGCTGTGCCGCCTAGCCGGTCCCCCAGACTCCGAAGCCAATAGAGGAGTTTGCTATAGATATACTAATAGCTCCCGGTTAGGACCGCCGCGTGCAACCCGCAACAGCGCAGCGGCACGTTTCCGCCCACCAGGTTCCCGCTTCCTGAATCCCTCAATCCTACGCTGGCAAGGTCGACAAACAAACTTCTTAGCTCCTTTGGGGAGTGACTAGTGGGGTCTGCGTGTTTGAATGCAGCCAAGATGCGGACAGTAGGAACTAAAATCCTTCTAAGGCTGGTGGTGACATCCTTCTCGGTGGATCGCAGGCCCTAGTCCCCATTCACGAAGGATGGTACAACATTGCCTCGTTATGCAGTGTAAATGGATGACTGATTTGAAATTGGATTAATATTTTTGCATGACCCTCGTATTCATGTCATGATTTGTGTGCCGTAACATGCTTCACACATGCTTCATTAACCATCGACTGTCCAATTTGCTTCTGTAACCATTTTGCAATCCACATGCAAGAAGGCAAAAGCAACCGGTTAGCTTCAACCGTCACAATCCCTTGCAGTTCCCAGCCGTCATCCCCATCTTGGCTAGAGGGAGTTGCTGTGCTAGGTGTGCTTGGCGAGCTCTCCTCCCGTTGACGTGGTCGTACAGACCATTCAGTCCAGCTGACAACACCAACGCCCGCTTTGCAGCGGCACACAATGCCGTCGGGGACGCGCTGAAAAAGGATGAGCCAGCTCAAGTTCTTTTGAACTCCTGGGGCAAGCCAGATGATTTCGTGGGCTTGAAAGAGACGCAGGGATGAATCAAACTCGCAGAGGTCCAACCATGGATCGGTTGCAAATTGAGCAGGATCAATATCGACAGGGTCATATGAGACTACGCCTGGGTTATGCTGCAAAACAGGCTCATATGTCTGGATGTATTCCACCACAACGTGAGGGGGTACATCGCTGGGAAAGGGTATAGTAACGAAAGTCTTGTCCCGCGAGCGCATCGCATCGCATTGCTCGCTCTGGGTACAGTAGGTCTGCTCCCTCTTGTCAGTCAGCGTCCTGTCAGCCGGTAAGCATGACGTATGCCAACCAATCCGTTACTCACTGATCCTAGACGTGGCGCTTCTCCAAGGTGGTGTCTCGACGCGCGATTTTTCCGCCGTACATCACGTCCAGCGTGTTCGGTTCCGTCCACACTCGGCGATGGTGGCAGTCTTGGCGGTTCAAGTAGCTGTCACCAGCTCAAGTATGTCAAACTTGAGCTTCAAGAGGGGCTGGCGAGGCGTCGATAGTGGGCTGGGCATGTAAGTGCCGTGAGTGTGCAGCACCATGCGGCGGATGCAGAGCGCGAGTGACGGGGTCGGCTTAATAATCCCTTAGAAGGGTGGATCCTGTGGAAAGCTCGGAGGCGATAAGGCTCGCTTAGATAAGCTATCCCATCTCGCTAATGAGATTGCTCTCGTATCTTTAGGGAGCGCTAAATTAGCAAAACGGCCTGGAACGCCATGTCAAAGAGGCTAGTTGCATGACTAAGGAAAGATCGGCGTTGTTGATGTCTTACCAAGTTGTTGCCTAGCCTTGGCATTGAGTTGTCAGAATTCTATAATTCCGAGGATAAATATTTTGACACTTTTCATGTGCTGGCGGAGATAGTTCTCTTTGTGGGATGACTATAGCGTAAAGCGCGGTTATAAAATGATAGTATTTAAGGCGTGATTAGATACTGATTGGTTGTCCTCAGTGCATAATCAACTTGGTGTTACCAAGAGCAAGGGTTCTTTACGTGTAACATGCTGATCCCCTATGGACGCAACTTCTCGGAGGCCTTGATATCCCGAGCGAACAACACGTTCAGCTAGTAAAAGGCCCTTATCACGGTAGTCGAGTGTATCTTTTCACCGTTTAGGACGAAATATCGAAGATGGCATAATAACATACTCGCCTCTCATCCCGTTGTTCTACCCTGGACAGTTACCCAACTGCGTACTCGAGGACATTTGGAACTTTAGTAACATATTTTCAGCGAAATTAAATCACGAAAGAGTACTATAACGACAAGAAGATAGACCATCGGTAAATTCAGAACAAGCCACATGACATCCTCCCTAGGCTGGAAGCTCGTAATACACCCGCTCCGTCTCGGAAGAGGACATGCTAAACATGTCACTACCCTTCCTCAGATCAGCAAGCCTTGAGGCAGATGGGCTCAATGTCAAGTTCTCGAGAGGGTCCAGAACATGCTGATCCAGATCGCCATTCAAATGGTCCCCTGCAGCATTCCAAAATCTTCGTCTTCCACTGTGGTCACGGCGGATCCCGTTGCCTACGGGAGTTCTGGGCGCTGCTAAAAAAACGGTCAGCTCGTCAATGCCTCAGTAAGTTTCGCTCCCATGAATCTGCTTGAGAGGGCCAGGATGGGCGGTTGTGCTATAACCTCCGTGCTGGAGTGGCATATTCTCTGAAAATGGAATGAAATACAAACACGTACCTGGCTTCCTGTCCTCAACCACTAACTCTCGCGGAAAGCCACTGATGGGGAAGCATCGGTCGCTGGAACCAGACGATGCGTTATCCTGAAGACAAAGGGACATGTGGATGAGTGACATTTCCTTGTGCGCACGAAACTCGATGAGGCCCAGTTCGAAGTTGCCCCTGACACACATCGTATTAATGATGTCCTCTTTCAGTTTGAATTTTTCAGAGGAATAGCCCTGCTCCTGAATGAGGAAATAGGGCTCAAAGTCCCCACTGACACAAGCCTGAAGGAACTTCCCAAGGGCCTTCAACTCATCAGAACGGTCGAGAAACCTGCAAAGAATGCGACCTGTAGTCGTGTGTAAGCAGGGAAGTTTTCATTAGCGGAGCAACTGACCCTGGCACCAAAATCCGTTTCTGTCCTCCTTGATCCGACTGGGATCTGTCTCGAAGAAGAAAGTGCTCGCAATGAGGCGATGGGCTGTTTCCTTGATAAACTCTCTGTTTTTCCGTAGGTATCTGGAAACGGTGCGCTCAACCTCGTCCATCATTGACACATCGTCGAGCCTGGGTACACTTTCTCCAAGATCAGGGTTGATCCTCACGTAGCGTTGCTCTCCATCCGGGATTGAGCGGCCGTGTAGTTGAGCGTTCTCAGCCAAAAATGACTCCCAAATTCTGTTGCAGTTGAGAATGTCATCAAGTCTTCCACTTCCTGTATGATACAGTTGCGTGAGGAGAGATGGTCTGGTTGCCTTGTGCCTGCGATTGGGGGGGGAAAGACGCCCTGCGGGATCGTCTGGTGAATCGTGTTTATGGAAACCGGTTCCAATAGAAACCAGTAAATCTGGTAGGCGGCTACTGACGTCACCCCAGATCAACTTCTTCTCGTGGTGGGCAACCCAAACCGGGCAATTGTGGTACAGAGCACCATCAATGTACATTCATTTGGTCTCAGGCTTCTCGTACGGCTTGAAGAAGGGCGGTGCCGCAGCTGTAGCTCTTGCTCTTGAACGATGTCAGAACTGGTACGATTGAGTGTGTAAAAAAGGGTCTTACGCTTCCCAAACTTTCATTTCCGCGCCTGGATCGGGTGCTCTCTGAAATCGATACGGCGTGCCTTGGCAACGTTAGCTCACACTGAAAGATTTGATGATGGATTCACTGCACGAACAAAATGCTGAACTCTCCGGCCTGTTGTGGTTTGAAATTACAACGGCATGCTGGTCGACCGAGACGGTTGATGTGACTGCAACCTTGGTTGCCATTTCACCCGACTCGTTGGGGCCTCCAGGTAGTGAGTCGGCCGTGTCTCCACCCAAGGGGCCTCCAAATAGAGGCCGGTTCCGGTCGAATTTGTCTCTGAGTAACTCTTCGAACGGTCTGGTCTTGTACATGCTCCCATGATTCAAAACCGCAAGTTGTTCCAGTACTGGAACACCCTTCAGCTCGCGCGGGGTGAAGGCTTGGCGACATAGATCTCGGAACGTCGAAATGCAATCATCGACGCTCCAATTGTTCACACCAAGCCCAAGAGCAATTATACCACCAGTACTATGCCAAATAATTAGCCATCTAATCTCTTGAGATCCCCTATGGGTTGCTCATGTCACATAGGTTCGATATGGTACAACTCACCTCGTGCCCACGATGAGGTCGAAGAAGGATTGAAGGCGCAGCTCTGGGCCCAGATACCGTTCAATGTGCCGGAGCACAAGCAAAGAAACAATCCCACGGAATCCACCTCTAAGATTTGAATTAGTAAACCATCATATCAACCCGGAAATGGCTCTTACCCATCAAGACATAAAATCCTTACCCCAGCCTGTGGTGGCTTCACGCTAATCTGCCAGGGCGGCTCCCAGAACGTTTCCCTGTGATGAAGGGGGCACCTCTCGAGAAGAATCGCTGTGGGGGCAATTTTCTTGCCATATGCTAGAGCGCATGGGTTGCAGAGGACGTGTCCACATGGGAGGGCATGTTCAGGCAACTCTCTTAAGCAAGCGAGACAAGCTTCGTGGCTCAGGAATCCTCCAGCACCTCCAATGCTGTAGTAGAATCGGTTGATTTCTTGAAGGTGCATCTCAGAGGCAATGTCTGCATTTGACAAATGGCTGCACCGATGACTTTGATCGTCAAATCGGGCTTCGATGTCTTGAAGCTGATCTCGGATTGTGGCAAGCCACTCTTGCTTGAAATGTTGAGGCTGGAAAGATGACTGATAGTTCCCGGGCGCAAGGAGCTTTCCGAGATGGTTCTGATGGCCTTTGGTGTCATGTCCAAGCCGTTTGATGCAGCATTTCCCCCTGGAGTTTTCAAACTCGCAGGGCAAGTAAAGGTCAGAGAAGAGCTTGACGGCATATTCACAAAATTCGACATACACGTCGCTCAAAAGTCGATCTGTCGTTCCTATTTTGATGCGGTTAGCACACTTGATCTATTTAGAGAAGAATGCTGGTATACCTAGAAGATTCTGGCGGACTGAATCAAGGTGAAAGCAAGACGCAAGCATCCGCGACATTGCAGTAAAAACATTTGCCGCTTCGCGGTGAGCCAAATCTGGAGAATTGTCTCGCATAAAGAGAGCAAGCTTCAAAATATCCCCCCCAAGGTCTCTTGGGACAGGGTTGTGCTTTAGGGCCTCTTTGATGAAGTCGAAAGGGACTGTTAGGTCCTGAGCGAAGTGGTCAAAGGCAGCTTGGAGATAGATCTGAAGCTTTTCTGCCGTTGCGAGCATGCGAAGTCTCTTTTTGTTGAAGAGGGATGCCTCGCACTTTCTTTGGATCAGTTCAAACAACTTTTGGACTTGGTCGTCCATCAGCATGTACCGGCCCCTCGCGGGTACTCGGACGACACTGACGGATGCATAGTAGCACTGGAGCAGGTCTTGAGTTGATGAGATGGTCCGTCCCCTCTGTTTCCAGATTCTGGCGTAGTCTTCGACTTGTGGGACTTGGCGGATGGCACTTCGAATATCATTCATGAGGAGCTTAGTAGCTGTCTCGATGTCCCATTCCTTGTCATCAACATCCTCGGTCGCGTTGAGGACAATGATGGCGTGAGGCAGAGTTGGTTGGTTGACAGACTTGTCAATGGACGCTGCACCCCAGCCCAAGATCTGCTCAAGCAGAGTAGACTCAAAGGCCCTATGAGAAAGTCAGAACACATCGAGAGCTTGGAGTTTGCAGCTGGGAATGATAGGGAGAGAGAGGAAACGTAGTGGAAAGAGGCAAAGTCATACCTAGGATTTCGCAGCACAAAAACGACAACATCGGAGAATGTGTAGAGGAGACGAGGATACAGCTGTGTCACCGAGTACTCCCTCTTCTTCATCGCCGGAGTAGACGCCCAGAGGATGTTGCGCTGCGAATTGTACCGAGACTTCTTCAACTTGTTTTTGGATTCGACGTGTAACCGAGGCCGCAAACTAGACCTGGAACCTGGGCCATCATCTCGGTTGAACGTGCGATGTTTCAGTCCCCTAGGGATTCTTTCACCACCATTGAGGCCCTCGCAGTCGGCAAAAAGCATGGATGTTGGTGAATGGAAAGATGAAGGTTCACCGTAGAGATGAACATCGCCCGTAGTTGCCAACCGGTCATTGGCAGAAGAAGTGACAGGAGAGGGTAACTTGGTTCTGCTCTCAGCTTGGGCGCGTTCAATGAGAATTTTGATCAGCGTGCTTTTGCCGGCACCTAGCGGATATTAGTTCCCTCGTCTGTGACGTTCAATGGGAGGTGGGCTCATCACCTGTCTGGCCAATAAAGGAGACCAGCTGGGGGAAACGATCTTCGACCTCCTCGCTCTGGCTCTCGCTTATCAATGCGGCGAATCCCCCGTAGTCTTGAAAGACTTGTTGTTGGGATTGGTCACGGACGACGCCGAACCACGTGGTGTCATCGTCCAACTCGAGACTCTTCTCATGGTCTGCGTTCGAGGTCGAGGGTTCCAGGATATCTCGGAGGCGCGTGATGACATGGGGATCCGACTTCTCGTGTGGTCGCCCGCCCCAGCCAGTAGCCCCGTCGACATGGAGCACCCAGGTTGACCAGCACGTGTCACAAAATGGGAGACTGTTGCATTGAATGCAGATAAAGGTCTTCGTATACTTGTGGCATGTGTGGCAAGGCTTATAGGAAGGCTGAACCGGCGGGGGTGGAGGTGGAAGAGGAGGCGGACGAGCAGGCTGTCGGGGATAGTTGTCCGCGGTTGAGGAGAATTCGACAGAAGGAGGCGCCATTGCAGAGACAAGACTGGGTAATTATCAATATTACAATAACAAGGCTCCAGTATAACCACGAATTTGACCCTAAGGACCGGAGAGGGGTAAGATGCGCGTTTTATAGAGGGAGGTGCATAAATCAGGCTCTGGGCCCAGTGTCCTCGAATCTGGTAAGCCGATGATGATGGAGGCAATGCAAGCAAAAGGAAGTCTTGGCCCCCATCACGCCCGTAGTCCCCGGCTGAGAACTTTGTGGAGCTGATGCGCCACAATGACAATTGAGTGAGAGGATGCCTCGCAGCCTGGTTTGCCTTGATGATGGCAGTGCTTGTCAAAAGGGGGGTTGGATATCCAAGTACCCCTAGGCTCAACTCAGGCTTCAGGTATTCGAACATAACACGGCTGGTAGAAGAACAATCTGAAAACAAGAAGAGAGTCGATTAAATAGGTTTATCAGAACTTATTGGGAAGTATTGGTGAGAGTGACCTGTCCTTGATATCGGTTATCAGAATCCTTGAGTTTCTTTTCTTGTCGGCTCGGCCTTGTAGCCTAGCCGATCGGAGAGGATCGACAGCTTCGAGCCCACCTCCGGGACAAAAAAGGAAATATGTATATGATGAGCGCAATTTAGCAACGGCCCATGGGCGCAGACGGTAAGCGCTGGACAGAAGCAGGCTGGCAGTGAGTAATGACAATGTGGACAATGTGCACCTATCACGGCTTTGGAAATCCAACGGAGACGCCGGGTCAGCTCGCGTATTGAGGCACATGTCCAACGCCATGCAGCCAGATGTCTTGGCCGAACGAGGCTTTGTTAGATTTATTGGAAGATTGGTGAGGCACTCTCTCTTCGGGGGGGACGGGATCTGGTTCCAGACATGTAATCGGCGTGGAGCTGAGACAATGGCTTTTCATCCAGTTACTTCATTGGTAGAGCCGCATGTTGCTTGCATGCAACAAGAGAATCTTAGTCAACTAACGAGACTGATGGAAATCTAACTTGCCGCGAACCTGGGGCTTGGTGCCTAAACGTTGGCTAGCTTGGTCTTTTCTCACTTGCCTCATATTCTTCTACGGTTGGTCTCAAGCTCCAATCGTAGAGATACGGCATTCTAGACGCGCAAGGCGTATCTGTATCTTAAAACGACTATGCTGGATATAGAAGCGAGACCATGTTTACAAAGCTCTAAACACAAATCATCCCAGATTTTGCTATCAAGTCTAGGTATATTCTTTAAAACGCCAGAGCTATTCCTCACATATCCTTACTCTCAGGTTATAATTAAATGACCATGGAGTAGAACGTTCTTAGCCAAGAACGGCTCCCAGATACGATTGGCTTTTCGGCCCCTGACTGGTGTGCTAGAGATAAGGCGCAGATATCTCGAGGGAAGAGCTGCTCTGTGTAGTTAAGGAATTGTGTGGTGAGGGGATGAAATGTCAAACTAACAGCGAGTGAGGATTGGGAGTCATGGGTCATCGTCGTTAACATATCTTAGTCCAGGTGCGGAATAATGCCGCCCTGGGACTCTTAATATGCGGGTCTATAGCATAGCCACACTTTCCCTATGACTCATGGGATGTGCGTTAGGAGTATCGCCTCATTCAAGTTTCAAATAACACCATTCATCATGGTCCACATATATTTGTTACCATTCGCATATAAATTAAACGGGAAGAACTACGAATTGCGCCACATGATAAGACATATTAATATTTCTTAACCATGGCTGTAAGTTTATTTCCCGTGGTCTTGTACGGCGTGGTATTGACCGATCGTAGACAACCTATCCTCAACTCGTATTGTTTGGCGACTCTCTGTTGCAAGGGTCCATAGATATTCAAGACGGCTTTTCCTTCCAAGCCGCACTTCAAACACGTATGTTCGTCTACCTTGAGTCTTTCTGTACCTGACTAAGTATTGCCGCAGGTTTGATACGACGTCTTGATGTTGTGAACCGCGGGTTCGCAGGTTGGAGTTCCAAAAACGCTCTCGAATATCTTCCCAAGATATTCCCGGCGCCCAGCGATCAGTCACCGAAACTGGATTATCTTGTAAGCCAGACGAAAACTCTAAGCCAGATACCTTGGACTAATGGGGATAGATTATCTTATTCGGTGCTAATGATGCCATCGTCCCTCATCTCGCCTCAACGAGGCATGTGTTGGTCGATGATTATAAGCTCAACTTGATCCGCCTTATCAACCATGCCCACATTAGATCTCATAGACCGAAAATTCTTCTGGTCACACCGACCCCGGTGGACGAAGACAAGCTTAATAGCCTGGGCCATGAACCTCGAACTTTGGCTCACACGGGGTTGTATGCTGAGGCAGTCCGAGAGGTCGCTAAAGAGAATCCGGACATAATTCTCATTGATCTTTGGCAAGCTGTGGTGGAAAAGGCGACACATCCGACAGCCCAGGCCAACAGGTCAGACCTGACAACAGAATCACCTGTTGCCAACTTTGACGGCCTTTTTACTGATGGGTTGCACCTGAGCGCGGTGGTGTATAAACTTTTCTACGACCTCGTTACTCCTTATCTTCCAGAAGGGTACACCTCCCAGTATGTCTATCCGGACTGGAAGGACCTTGTCAATTAGCCATTCTTATTCCTCTAGTCCCTGCTGTTCTCGGCAAGACCTTTTATCAAGCCCGATCCTGGATGCATGACGATTTCAAGCATACCTCTATTGTAAATAAAACTACATATTACGAGCGAGATTTAGCGCGGATGAGTGCGGATATTAATCACCGAGACTCGATGGGTCAACTCACATCGATGCACATTGCCAGCCTCATGTATATGGATGTGTCGGATGGACAAGACGTGTTCTCGTTAATTGGAAAGTTTCATAAGTCTGCCCCTTGCCTATGATCCACATTCTTAGGGACTGAAGTTTTCTTAATTATCAATCGTAAATATGATGTGCATTTATAGTAGAAAAGATTGTGTTGCCATCAATCGAATTTGTTAAAACTGGGGAAAGAAAACAACGCAGCTCTGAAAACTATTAACTACTTTATTGTTTGGCAGCCTGAACCCCGGGTTGGGCAATTGGATTGCTTCAACTAACCTGACGAGGGCCCTTGACGAGATGGGGAAGCTAGTAGGCATCCTGGCACATAGTTATTCAAAACATGCGACTCTATGGGATAGACAGGCAGAATTATATTTACAAGGAAAAGGCTAAAAGAAGATATGCTCGAGAGCGTGCTATATGGGACAAAGGAATTGAAGAGCTACGAATTTTGTCTAATCTAAAAAATATGCTTCCATGTGTCAAGTAGACAAGTAAGGAATGGAAATCTTCAATCACACCTCTTCTATCCTTCACGCTTCAAAGTTCCTCACTTTCTGCAACTGAATGTCTCTAATGCTAAGCCCATCCTGTGACACAAGAGTAGGATCAACACTTTGATCACCTAAAGGAATTGGCACTTCCTCTATCCGAGAGTAGTCACCAGGTCCACTGCTGCCATTTGGGATGAAGAAGCGACGGTCGAAGCGGGATAACGCGTATGTATAGACCACGATGATTTCGATGGCAAAGTTGACGATGTAAAAGCAGGCTTTGTGATGGAACCATGCCGGATCGGTGATGGGACGTATGACATAGCTAGTGCCAGCTCGGAAGCCTGCACCGAAAGCCAGGAGTGTCGATGTTACAATGAGAAGATAAACTTTGGTTTGCATCTTTCCTCGGCCGAAGGGTTCAACTTTCTCCGGACTGGAAAGCAAGACGCTGGCAATGGTGATGGGCAAGGGCAGGAAAGCCATTACTGCGATGTAGGTAGCAGAAAAGAGTTGGATGTGACGAATCGTCTTCCGCACGCCAACGTCGAGAGTATAGAATGAATACACGACAGCAATAATGGTCATGATGAGCGTCGCGATCAGGCTGAAGAGAAGAAATCGCGCCACCAATGTCGCAGGTTTCCCCCAACCAAGGCGTGGGTGGTAGGCTCGAACAATGCGTTGTGCGAAAAAGAGGTTGATAACAAAGATCATAACAACGCCTGCACTGTTGAAGACCTGGGAAGCGATGACGGTGTTGACTTGATGTGGTTTGGAGCCGACCACGATGCGTAGTGAACAGGCGACGATACGGGCGATGGAGAAACCGAATAGGACAGCCGAGAACAAGAACTTGTGGCCACGTCGTTTATTCCGTATGTATATAGTCATGTTGAAGACGGCGCTGGCGAGGAAAAAGGCAATAAAGACGCCGCAAATCGGATCGTCGATCGAGGGAGTTGGACGGCCGCCGACGGTTGCAGCTGTTGTAACTAGGTAAGGCGGTCCCTGAGTGACGAAGATTAGTGAGAGATCTTCAACAAAAGAAGATTTGACTGAGAAGAGCTTACATCTCCTTGTGCTTGGGACGCGCTGACCTGGTTTTGGCCTTGCGAAGACATCGCGGCAGTTGTTGAGCGTGGTATGTTGCAGAGGTATGCGGCAGTGACGGTTGCAGGCGCGTAGCCGTGACGGCTGGCTAATTTTGTGTCTTCCCTCTCGGCTTGAAAGAAGGCTTAGAAACTCTAGAGTTAAGAGACAAAACTACATGACCGAATTATTTGGTGACCCAGGGCCAGGCGCTTAAGAGCTTTAAGAGCTCATTGGGCTCCAGTCAAGTGAAGCCCCTTATTACTCAAACTCCGCAAGTGGCGGGGCCTAGCCAAGATGCGCGGAGGGTCGGGGTCATCAACAGTGCGTTTCCCCATTCGGGGCAATCGGGAGCTATAAACGCGAAGCGCGAGACTCATTATGCAGAATTTTAGTGTCATATGGATTGAAGGCCCGAGTCGGAAGCGGGTATGCAATAATAGCTTGTCGTACGATTTGCTGAACTGCGGGAACAACGATTGAATTCCTGCAAAACTATCTACTTTTAACGAGTGGATGCCCCTCGGCATTTCATCAAGTCCCCAACCATCACGGTCCTCAAGACAACAATGATCATCTCTACTTGGCGTCCCTTCTACCAATTGCGCTCCGCGCCATCTAAGGTTCAAGTCAGCTAAACCCAACAGACACATAGAAAGGGACCAGATACTCACAAAGCTCCTAAACTTCTTTCCAAACACATAGACTGGGAGAGATAGCGACAAGACTGCTGTGGTAACACCTGCCACACCAAAGAAAAACGGCCGTACTCCAACCTTGATCATGAATCCGGTCAGGAACGAAGTTGCGATGAAAGAAAAGATTGCCTTGAAAAACGCAATCACCACAAACGCTAGATTAGACTCGTGAGCATGACAGTCGAGGACATACGAGAGAGCCGCTTGAATGACAAATGGGAAGCCGGCATGTTGCACTCCTAGCCATGCGAGCACGACAGGTAGAGGTTGGCCTCGTGCAACACTTTCACCGAACCCGATGAAGGAGAGGATGAAAATCGGAGCACCAATAATCATCAACACTATACGGAACTCAGGCTCAAATACACCGCCGTTGCGTCGTGCCAAACTCTTGGCGACGGCGTCTGCCATCCAGCCTGCTAATGGGGCTGCGATGAGGCCGACGACGAATGGAGCGATGTTGACGATGCCGAGGAATGTGGGAGTAAGATTGTAGGGCGGCTGCGTCAGCAAAACCGTTGACAAAAGACCAGTACCGATCGCGAGAGCGGTGCAGAAGCCGTTGATAATAGCCCCGAAGAGCACCGCCGGGTAGACCATCAGCTGGAACGGGCTCATCATGTCGCGGAAAAAGTTGGCGTTGGATACGCGGCCGCGGAAGATGCGCAGTTTTCGTGTGTATGGTTCAGGTCGTTCAACGTTCCCCTTTAGCAGATCTATATCGTCGTCAAATCGAGACGTATATAAAGATGCATCTATAGAGAGCGTCGTGGATAAGGTCTTGCTAAGCCCGCCAGGACCTACTCGAGATGTTTCGTTCCTGGTGTATGATTGTTCTGGTGGGCTAGGGAGCTCCATGGGCATCGGTCTTTCGCCGCCAGTAGGTCTCGGTCCTGAGTATGTTGTTTCGAAGAGGAGGAAATAAGACAGTACCAAGAGTATGCCAAACACAAGAGCACTGAAGCCGAACGTGGCCGAGTAGCCCATACTGTCAATAATGAGGCCAGCTAGGACTTGACTGCATCACAGAGATCAGTAGGCGGTTCCATACTAAAATATCGAGCAGCTCACCCGATCAGAATTCCGGCACTTATAACCAGGCTCCAGAGGGCGAGCCACATGCCACGTTCGTGAAGGAAGAAGATGTCGGAAATGAGTGCAGTAACCATGGTTTCGAATGGCGCAGAAGCGATTCCCTGCAATGTCCGTAGAGCTGCCAACGAAGGGAAGGACTTGAGACGCATCAGAATGACACAGCTCGACTACTTCTGGGAAACTTCACTCACATTTGCAAACGCGCCCCATACATTCGTAATGACCATGATCAAGATGGAACCTAGAATGAAAGGTCGCTTCCCAATTATGTTTGATCCGGCTGCCGTGACTGAAGCAGTGAAGCCAGTCCAGAAAACCAACAAGCCGATTGTCCATGTTGAAGCAGTATCGACGCTGACGGAGAATTCGTGCGAGATGATGGGGATTGCGGGAGTCAGCATGACCGACATGCTACCATAGGTCAGCTTAGCGTCTATCCGGGACTATACTGGTCTTACGCAATGACAGTAGTGGAGATGATTGATACCAGAATGCCAATCGTGTTCTTCGTTGCTTTGGACCTGCAGGTTGATGCGTCAACAATCACTGAGTGCTCTCGGGTTCAAAGCCTGACGTACCAATTCAATGGATCATTTGGACTATCCGAAGGCTGAGGCTCCAAGACGATATCGCCCACCTTTTTCAGGCCTAGAGTATCTAGTTGGCGATGTTAGAGATGATGCGAGGCTGGGTTTGCAGGGACGACACATACCGGGAGAATGCGCCGGTGCATTCTTAGCCTCGCTGAGGATGGAACTCCCAGGGGGCAGTGCCAAATGGCGGTCTTCAAGAACGCCAAACGCCATTATCGAAGATCGAGTTCCAGACCAGCTGGAACTGTGCGGTAAGTTGTGATGTGGAGGGGCTCGCCCGTTTGGAATGGATACCAAATATGAGAATAAACGTACAGAAGAAAGACAGCAGAAGATTAATAAAGAATGAAAAATAACGGGAAGCACATCCCCAGGATGGTACCCTCAAGTAAGAGAAGAGAATGACATTTCGTGATGCAAGCAATCCGGCAGTGGGTAAGTCCGCGTTAAAAAGCAGTCGAGGTACCCCAGCCGCGTCAACTCGGGGTGATCACTAAGCGGGACTTTGGCATGGAATGCATAAAGTGCAAGATAAGCTTTTGTTAGATGTTTTGGGTCTCAAACGGTAGGGCACAATAATCGGCGGTTCAGTGTGTGGTGTCAAGTCGCAGTGCTGTTTTAGGCGTGTTATTTTAGAACGGCATGGGTTTGAGACACGACAAATATGGGTGAATGATCTGCACGAAAATGTCCGAGCTGCAACAGTCAGATCTGTCGGGGATATTCACGTCGAGGCAATGACTACTGTGTTGAGAGCTGACGTATCATCGGTGGTGTAAAAGGTGTCACCCTCCCCTTGTTTCAAAAATCTGAAGCCGAATTTCATATTTTTGGAATTGTCATCATGAAGCTCACTACCGAGTGATTCTACCGGCAGTTTGCAATACCCGGGGATGCTGACGTGGCTACAGCTGTCATCGTTTCACCTTTATCTTTTGTAAGCTATTAGTTGGCAAACTTTACCGGTTCCGCTTCCAAGATTGATTTCTAATCTGTTGAATGGTACAGCGAGGGGTGTAGACAACTTCCATGGGTGCATGTGCTTAAGCGAAACTTGCGAGAGCACTGGAGATGTGCACTAAGATGTCTCCAGACGAAAACGGTGTAAACACTCTTAAATGAGCGGAGAGTTTTATTTAGGCATACGAACACATCGTATCATGAGATATATCTGTATGCATGTACTACTCTACTAATCGCAAGCCGCTAGCGCAAGGTCATTGATCTTGGATAGGCGCTCAAGATGGTGAAGTCCCTCGATGAAACCAGCGCTAAGGAAGCATACAGTGAGGTCACGGTCTGGATCTACCATCCACATGGTTGAGCCTCCACCAATACCATAGAACGCTCGGGGAGAGGCCGTGTACCCAGCACCAGTCAGATAATGGCCCTCGCCTCGAACGTAGCCGCCAAGCAGAGAATACAGAGCCGGAGAGTCAGGCATGTTCCTGGCCTCCCTCTCAGGGACGAGCGCGCCGTTTGATAGTGACCCCGTATGGTTCTTGCAGGCGTAGTCGAATAGCGCCTTGGACATGAGTCGGTACTCCCCATTGGTGCCCCTTTGCCTCATGGTCTCGACAAACCGGAACAAATCGTGAATGGTGCAGAAGGCGGATGCAGCAGGCATCTCGTTTCCGTCAGTGCATCCTTTGGTGAGCATTTTTTGCGTCATGGGCGTAGAAGCGTTGGTCTGTTTCGCAGTATGGCATACTGGGACCCTGTTTGCATGATCCTCAGCTAGGCCAAAGCAAGAATGCTCCATGCCTAGCGGGTCAAACAGTTCTTCTTTGGCAATAGTGCGGAAGTTGCGTCCCTTTGGATCCGTGGCCACCAGAATCTTCCCCAAAACGGCGTAGCTAGCAAACGGATTGTAGACACATTGAGTGCCCGGGACGTACTCAATCGGGATACTGGCAACAGAGGCGTAATACTGATCTAGGTTGCCTAGATTTGTCGCAGAGATTCCTGGGGGTAGGAAGCCACGGAATGTGCCAGCTGTATGGTTGAGAAGTTGGCGAATGGTGACATTCTGCTTGCCACCAGCGGCAAAGTCGGGAAGAATGTCGGCGACCTTTGTGTCTAAGGTAAAACGGCCATGGTCGATGGCTCGGAGAATGAGGGAGGCAGTAAAAGACTTTGAGACAGACATCGCGAGGTAGATGTCATTGTCGCAAGCAGACCGGCCATCAGGGGTCACTGTGCCGAACACCTTGCCACGATGATCGAAGCGCCAAACATTCTTCCATTGTCGATGTCGTCTTGGATAGCTTTGCATAGTCGAGACAAAGATTCATCGTTGAAGTCGGCATCGCGAGCGGAGGTGGTCATCTTGGATGTGAAGTTTTGAGATTGAATGTAGCTGCGAAGACTAGGGACGTTTTGTGCATCAGTATGAAGCGACGGATCTGCATACTTAAGCTGAATTAAACTTTTCAAGTCATAAATAGCGGTCTGTGGATTACGTTTACATGACACCTGCTTGCGAGGGCGGAAGGCCGAAGTGTTGGGCCATTACCGTCTTCGGAACCGGAGCATCGCGCTCTTCGGGGCCGGGTTGTCGGAGGGTCGGAGGGTCGGAGGGTCGGATGATCGGGGCGGTGACCTCGACCGGGAAAAGTGGACAATGAGCGGAACCTAGGCCATTGCGTCCGATGGAAGAATAGCTATTTCAATTTCAAGGAAATTGCCTTAGAGCCACCCTCCGGGTATAAAAAGCTTTTGGAAGGACAGATGCTTTGGGGGAACGGATGCCAAGTCAGATCTTTGGCAGCTCGCATCATTTCATCTAGTCCGCAAGTCATATGCATTGCTCCCGTCGAGGCTACCACGTCGGGTGTTTATACTCGCTCGTGGTGATCTACTCGATAGCAGCACCATGTATTGACTCATCCTCATCCGTGGGAGGGGATACGGCTTGCTCCAACATCAGCAACACTCGGTTATTTCTGGTGCAGCATGTACTCAACTGGAGTCCTGTATCTCTGAGCTCCATGCAGAATGTAGATGATACCTACCTTCCGCCATGTGTTTCACGGCCACAGCTTCCAGGGCCGATGTGTTAATTTCACTCTCTGCTATGATGACTTAAAAATGACCGAGGCATAGCTGATGCACACATTTCAATGGTTATCTGACCAACAAAAAGAACGATCTTCTAGCTCAGTTAAGCCATCAAGAGCCGGGCGTTAACTACACCAAAGAATAAATTATTAATGCATCATTTATCATAACCTAATGCTAACATAGTGATCTTTTTTAACCTTCTGCTACCGGCAATAAGAGAGTCATACCTAGCACAACAAGAAAAACAACCAGCCGCCGTGTTAGCAGTGATATGTAATGCTATCAAATTATGGTATTGTGCTCTTTATTAGAGTTGAAACCTAGCCCTTCATGATATAAGTAAGCCCTACATAGGAGCCAAACTCGCGACGGCAAAGTCCTAGGTGGGCTTTGTGTGAACGGCGATGGCCACTCATACGGCAATAGAGCGCATCACACCGCATAATTCCCAGCCTTAACGCACCATCTTGCCCTAATGGTTTGTTGTCAACTGCTTAGTTGGAGAAACTTGTAGATAGGTCGCATCCATGGTCTCAGAAATCATCAACGAGGGGGTAACAAAGGTACCAAGTCATTCAAAGGTTTATTGAAACCTTGTTTTCTCATGTGGTATGAAACCAGCATGTAGAGAGAAGAAAGAAACATCACCCTTGCTTATAGGGCAGGGGCTATCTGATTACTACACTCAGAGCTTTGACTGGAATTCCTTCAGAGGCTCTTGGTACAACTCCAATATCCTGTTTCTACTGTCCCCAAGTCGCTCCTTGGACTCCTCAAACAGTCGTGGTATCCCAGTTTCGCTGAACCCTTTGTTGCCGAGAACAACGTCTGCCATTCCACTGGCGCATAGAAACACCTGGGGCATACCATGGCCGGTAAAGCCGCCCATGATGAACATACCGGGACGGCTTGGAATCTCTCCCACGCGTGGGAGCCTATCGGAAGAGTATCCCATGACAATAAGCAGGTTAGCAAATGATAACAAGAGGGATGATCGGATCACGACTCACTTCCTGTCCATACATCATCAACCTGAGCGCCGCTATTCTCCCATCCACTAAAGTGTCGTTGCATGTAACCATCAAAGTAACGACGAGCCCTCTCAATTACCTTGCTGTCATCTGCGTTTCCATACCAGTCCTCCAAGTGTCTGATATAGGCCTGTCGGGCGCCTCCGACTATGATGCTTCCGTCAGGTCGCGGAATCAAGTAGTCAAAGTCCCAGTTGTTGAATCGCAGCGCGTACGAGTTTGTCAACAAGGGCGCTGTCCCAGGGGTGGTGATTCGACTACAAATGGCTCGGTAAGGGACGATCTTGCCTTCATACTCTGGCAACAGAGCTGCCGTATACGCATTGGTCGCCATGACAAGTTTCTTAGTCTTGACCACACCCCGCTCTGTTGTTATTGTCCAGAAGCCATTGTCATCTCGGGTTGGAGATATCATTCGCACTGGTGTGTTCATTTGTAGGTTGACGCCGCTGGCGATGGCCTTGCGAAACATGTGGTGAATGAGCTTGTATGGCCACAAATGGCCAGCAGTGTAGCTAAAGCATCCCTTTGCTCCCTTCACACCCGAGAGCTTTACTCTTGTCAGTCAAGTCATGGTGGCGAAAGGTCGCCAACTCACTTTCTCTGCAAATTCTTGCGGTGCGCAATATGTGTGTTTTGTTGCCTCAACTCCCTTGGCCAGCAACAACTTGTAGCCTGCTTCAAGGGAATTTTGATGCTGCGTCGAGAATTGAACATCGATAGCTCTCGTCATTACGAAATCGCAATCGACCTCCTCTTCTCGTATAAAGTTTGCTACAGCCTCGACGTTGGCGGTTTCGAAGTTGGCGACTTCGGCAGCAGCCTCAATGCCATACTCGTTCGCCAATCTCGAGATGGCGTAGTAGGAATCTGGCTTGAGGTGACCGCCTAGCAACACGTTAGTCGTAGCCATTCAACATCACCATCTAAGAGAACCATACCATTTCGCCCGGTCGCTCCAGAGCACAGCTGTCTCGCTTCCAAAACTAGGATTGACGGTACTCGGTCAACGCATTTTGATAAAATGTGCGTCACGAGAGCTGCTCCCGAGTATCCAGCTCCAACTACAACAATATCGCATTCGTCCGGGAGCGCGCTCGTTGATCGATGGTTGTCGAGATCCCCAGTCCGGCTCCTCCAGAAGGAACCCATACCGTTGGGTGGAGGAAATGCGGAAGAAGACATGTTGAGGTCGATTTGCGTTGAATCATTAACTTAGGGGAGCCAAGTCTGACCTGAGTGGAGGACGCAAGGCCTTGGGTTGGAGTATTTAGATCCCGCTTACTCTCCCGAATGACACAGCCAATTGAGCGGTGATAGCCGCCCCCTTCGCTTACAGTCCGAATTCGGACACTACTAACTTACCGAGGCTTGCAAGGATATGCGTGCCGGATCTTTCCAGGGCCCACCAGCCATCACCTCCACTCCCTCGCGTCAAGTCCAGATACAGAAACTGTTCTCTCAGTGAGGCCTCGGACGCGGGGAACTCCTTCTGGCACCTCGGGCCATTTCAACAAGAAGTCGTTAGATTGCTACACGCGTGCCTGAGCATCCCATGCGCGAAAAGGCCCTGTTACGAGCGTCACATTGTGCAATATAGATACCCTGGTCGAGAAAGAATGCATACGTGTTATACAAATAATTGACAACATTCCCATGGCCTACGGCGATGGTTTGAAAGCAAAAGCCTTATCCCAACATGATATTCCAACCCTTCTCAATCATCACTTCCAACCAGGTGATGGTCTCGCCTCCATCCTTGCGCTTCCAAATCTCTGGAAGCATCTCCAATGCCGTCAAATTCGCCCGGAGATGATTTAGAGAGTACACCTCCCTGAACCTCTGCAACACCAATTCTCTCTCTTTTGTGTCCTCCTTGGTTAGCTCAGAGCCTGCAGTGAAAAGCGGGATGGCCTGAAGGTTGGTGCAGCCGTGGCTAGAGGGGATCGAGATGAGGTTGTGCACCACCTCCAGAGCCCGATTCCTTATCCTATCCTCAAGGTCGTCGTCGATTGAGCTTGATGGCAGGTTTTGCCACATTTCACCATCTTCTTCGCATGTCATATTGAGGAATTCGGTCATCAGAGTGTCGTCTGCCTCATCATCCCGTCGACGCCGATAGCAGATGGCTTCTAGGTTAATCAACCCATGAGACCTGAAAGCATCGCTTATGAGACCGAGCTGGGGATTATCTCGATTCGGCTCCCATTTCTCCATCTCTTCCTGCAGCGCAACCTCGACCGACTCATCACGAACGCCCTTCTCGACGACCGACCGACAATAGCGCCCTACATTGCCCAGCAGGTAGAAGATCTCGGTCGAGTAGCCCCCGAAAGGATGGTATTCTTGGCCGACATCCAGCAGCGCAGTGTACATCTCGTCAGTGTTGAGAGATACCTGCTCGTCGACTGGGATAAGGAAGGCCATGGCCATATCCCAATACAGATATGCCCCGAGGACGAAGTTGAAGTACGGCGGCCGCGTTTCTCGATTCGATGCATCAGATAGCAGGATATCAGTAAGAGCTCGCGCTCCGCGTAGATGTTGCTGGCCAAACTCAGCCGTGGGGGCGTTAGTCCAGGCCGTGGAGAGGCCGACCAGCAGCACGCTCAAGAAGAGCGGGAACAGGTTATCGCCTGGGCAAGACAGATCCTGTATGATTAAGCGAAGGGCTGAACTCCGCTCTTCCAGGCATTTAGAGAGCTTGTCGGGATCAAAGTAGTGTCTGTGCCCGGCACCAACGCTCTGCAGGGCATGTTTGAGGCTGGGACATCGCTCAACGTATTCAAGGATGGGAAACGAGAGCGGGTTCTCATCAGGGTCGATGGCCATGATTTGGCTGGCTCTCTCAAGCCAGTATCGTAGTAGCGCCTTGTCATCAGACTTTGACTCGATAACGAGCTGCTCAGTGGGAGCTGGGGAGGAGCCAAGCTTGATCCAGGGCGCCTCGTGCTGCCACTTTGTCAATCTGGGGGGAGATTGGCAGAAGGAACCGCGTTTCTGGCAGCGAACACACACGGGAAATGTCTCGTCGCATTTGACGCGCCTTCTTCGACATTCGGTGCAGCCCGATCGACTTCTCCGTGCTTCTCGGCCTTTGGGATGTGTGTCGCGGTCGGCCGGGTTGGTCGATTCATCATTGGGAGTTGGTCGAGGCTGATTCCAGAGGCGGAACCTGATCTGTTTGGTCTTCATTTCGATTTATAGCTCTTCTCTTGACTCCTTGGGTGAGTGTTGATGAAAGGTGATGAATGTTTGCGACAGGTGGATGAGAAGAGGAAAATGGCCACCCAAGATC